>JBANCV010001512.1:0-14595 GCA_037040105.1 Amiota albilabris
TCATTCCAAACTATTTTGTAGTTTTTTTTTCTTTTTGAAAAGTTCGGAAACTTTTGACACACACCTTGTATGTATGTTCAAGGAGGAACAAGGACTTAGGCTTTCCTAATAAGCATGAATTTCTGTGACAAAAATGGGGGGGTAGCCTTTGGGGTAGTAGTCGTGGCCGTAAGGGGCATGTGGCACTACCACAATGAAGCTGATAAATGCGATTTAGCGTAGTATGTACAATAAGACACACGAGCGGCGTCACACATAAGTATACGCTTTATATGTATACAAATACTATAAAGAACTGGTCTTCAAACTCTTCCTATACTGTGTTTTCTTTTTCAAGCAGAGAACAACGATTAAGCTCACAATATAGTATTTGCCACATGCTTAAAACAATATATTGTACCATATATTGTAGTATATGTAATACTATCGTGTACTCTCCTTCTTACTTGCAATGTGTCCTTAACAACAAAATATACAATACTTGAACTCATACCTATGTACGAGTATTGTATACTCGTATATCCTTTTTTCAGATTTCATTTCATTTCATTTTATTATTCTTGTATTTTATTTTGTGTCATTCTTTTCCAGTGAAAATCTCAAATAATTGCTTTTACTTGGGGCAGGATTTCGTTAGCTGCTTCAACTTGATTGAATTTTGGTATTTGGACGCAATTATTTTTGATTTGAAGAGAGGCAAGTTGAATCCAATGGAAAGTAGAGTGGAGTGGAGTGGAGTGGAGTGGAATGAAGTGTTTTGGAGTAGCGTCACCAACATTCAAGAGCATCAACATTAAATGATGTGACTGACTCGAAAGATTGACTGACTGAGTGACTGAGTGACTGAGTGAATGAATGATTGAATGAATGAATGAATGCTTCAAACGAAGGCCAACACTTGACTTAACTGAACTGCTTTTAGTGCTAAACAGATTAGATGCTTGCCAGAGCGTAACCAATTACGAAACAGAAGTAGCAGCAGCAAAAGCAGCATCAGCAACAGCAACATCACCAATAGAACTCAATGAAAATAAGAGGCAAATACCAAACGCACTCACCTACACGCATTCAGTAACTCACTCCCTGACTAACTCACTCCCTGACTCACTTCTGGGATTTTAGTCTACTTGAATTTAACATGAAACTGATTCGCATGAAGCATACGACAACAAGAAGTGAATGCTACTACTACTCATAACCACTATCTGAGGGTGGTTAACGGTTGATGGTAAACTTAAAGTACTTACCGCACAGCACAGAATACAGCGACGAGCACTAAAACAGGCAATATGATGATGACGAGACCCACGGACAAGGCAAACAAATTCATGTAGCCTGCAATGGATAAATAAAGAAAGAGGAGAAATAAGAAAAGAGAAGAAGTGAAAGAAAGGAATGCGAAAATTAGTTAGGACAATTTCATTTCAAAGGCATTTGCTTAGTTTAGCTCAGCACAGCTCCTCTCAGTTCAACTTAACCTCCATACTCACCATTTTCCTCGACCGCTTTAGCAAGATTGCTTGGCTCTTCTTCGGAATATGCGGTTGCATTTCCCATTCGCTCCGGTTGCGTTGTGTTGCTGGTTATATAAACTACAGTTTCGTTCCCATTTCCATTATCATGTATTCGTTGTGTTGTATTAGTTTCATTTGGTATTATGGTGGTGCCGTCTATGTCAAATGCACTCGCTACAGCCGGTCCCAGTAATTCAACATTGAGTTCGTCTTTGCGCAAATTACTTACGCCATGATTGACCGTATAGTGTTTACCTTTTGAAATATGATGCAGACTTGCTGGATTCTCGAATGGATAAGAACTCTCGACACCGTCAAAGCCACCGCCTGCTCCATCATCAATGAGATCGCCGCCATATTGTATAGAAGACTCAACGATACGGTCACCAGTGTCAGGATCACTGCCACTATAATAAACAGAACCACCAATACTATTGCCGCCAGCCGGTCCATCTATTTCACTCTCAAAGATTAAGCCACTTCTGTCACTGTTGCGATTTAGTTCTCCTGGCATAAAGTCAATTTCCTTAAGTTCAATTTGTGGCGGTAGTTCACCAATAACTGGCACTCCAATTGACATTTCTGGTAATATTGCCGGTTGTATAATAACATCCGGTTGACTGGTAGTAGTGGTTATTGGTGAACCGCCCGATTGTTCAACTTCAATGACCGATTCACCAACGTAGGTGACATCGAGTGGTGGTGCACCATCACCTAAACTATGACCACGGAATATTTTCAGTGTATCAGCGGTGTCATGTAATGGTGACAATATGATGTCCTCCTCGTAGCGATGTCGCTCGTCAGTCTGTGTGTGCCGAGAATGAGTCTGAGGCGCATAGTTCACGGGAAAGAATTGATTCTCTAGGTTGGCTTTGCGTAATAATTGTTGCTGCTCTTGTTGTTCCTGTTGTTGATCTATGTTTGTATTTACTGTGGGTAAAGTTTCTCCTACCTTAACTTCGGTATTCGAAATATAGAAAATCGTGTCTGAGTCACGATCAATGCTTGGCTTGCGTGGTGGCGGTGGCGGTGGTGGTGGAGGTGGTGCTGGATATCCATCATCTGTTTCTGCAATAACAGCACCCTTTACATCAGCTAAGAAAAGTTCATCTGTCACTTGGGGTGGATGAACAATCGTCTCAACCGGCGAAGGTAAGTACTTTATATCCTTGAGTTCAACTTCAGCAGTATCGGTATCGGCACGAAAAGTAAAAATCGGATTTATATGCTCAGAACTGGCTGAATTCTCAGTTATATTGTCACCAGTATCAATTATCTCTACCACAAGTATTTCATCACTATGCTCTTTGCTATTGCTGCTACCAGCAGATGTGACTGAGGCACCAGAAGAAAAACTTCTTGTTGACTTTATAGTTTGCAGTTGCTGTTGTAGTCCATTATTATTTTTATAATTATTGTTGTTTTCGGGTTGGTGGTACGAGAACTCAAGATCTTCACTTTCATTGCCGAATGCCTCTGATACATTTATATGAATTTCAATTGCAGCTGGCTCCGGTTTACCACCACCAACAGATGCAGCAGCAGCAGCTACAATGCTCAATGGTGAGATACTCGATTCTTGAGTAAAGACATCCGCTCGATCAATGACATACTGTGTGAAGCGCTCCTGTGTCACCGGCGACAATGGTGGACGAGTTGTGCCCACTGTCGTGTCTAGTGGTGGAGCGTAAAAGCTGTCACCATCCTTGAAATTGGTTGATGCGACTATGGAATCAACTGTCGAATCGTATACTTCAATTTGTATGTCAGAAATTTTCGATTCGGTCTGTATGCCGGCGGTGGCAGGAACTCCTCCGTTCATTCGTTGTGGTTGATGTGTTGTGCTCATTTGTATCTCTGGTACTTGAAAGACAGTCGTGGACATTACTGGTGCTCTTGCCTGTTCGTCATCATCAATCACAGATGGTATGTTGGTATGTCGCAGTTGCTCTGTAGCTGTGACTGTGGAAGTTGTTGTTGTTGTTGTTGTTGTTGGTTGGGCACTGGATGAGGGAATTTGTTCCAAGAGTGCAGTTGGTGCAATTATCTCCACAATGCGCCCATCACGCAATTGATCGGCAATCGAAGGTTCATGATGGTTTCGTACTGGTTGCGCATGAGGACGTTTAAGTGGATGTACAACACTGAATGTCTTCTCACCCATAAATATTGGACCTAAATAACCGTTGCGCACAGGTATCAGAGTATGTGGCTGTGCTGGTGCTAATGTCGATATTAATGTTGTTTCAATCGTAGATGCTGTAAGTTCCAAATCACTTTTAATGTTGTTCCTAATTAACGGTTTATCTGTTGTTATTACAGTTGCTGCCGATGTTGTTGCTACCATTGGCTCATCATTTTCAATTGTTACGAGTTGTTGAGTTGCTTTCTGTTGTAGTACTGGTTCTGGGTTCTCTTGTGACCGATCTATTGTTAGAACTTCGTCATCATAGGCAACTAGAAATGAGTTCAACTCTTTGTCACCATCATCATCAACTGAAAACTTTTGTGATTCTTGACTAAGTGATTTTATTGATATTTCTGGTGTGCGAGTTGTTTCTATTTTTTCGTTGGGTCTTGTAGTGGCAGAGGAAAAGGAACTTTCAATAGATGATGTTGATAATGTTGACGATGTTGTTGATGTTGTTGATGTTGTTGATGTTGAAGTTGCTGCTGTTGTTGGCAACATCAACAATTTGTTAACGATTGGCGGCAATTGATTGTCGGTGTCAGCCGCAATTATTTTTTGCCGCACAATATTGTCCGTCTGCTCTGTCTCATACTCTGCACTTACTTTCTTTTCCTTTGTCAAGTTTGCCTTCGTTAGATTTTCTTGTGAATCGGTTACAGCGTAAATAACGGTATCATTAGTGGCAAACGTTTTAATCAATTCTGGTAAGATTGTTTCCGTTTCAATTGCTGTTGCTGTTGCAGTTGCTGTTTTTGCCGATGCTGTTGATGTTACTAAAATTGGTGTTGCTGGCACATAGTTTGAGGCAACGACCTGAATTGTTGCACTGGTTTTTGTTGTGGATTTTTTCTGAATTTTTGGCAATTCTGTTCTGGTGCTAGTGTTTGGTGTTGATGTTGTTGTTGGCATTGTTGTAGTTGCTGCAATTGTTGTTTTTGCTCGTGTCACTATTGTTGCTGATATTGCTGTTGTTGCAGTTGTTGCAGTTGTTGCAGTTGTTGCCGTTGTTGGTTCTTCTTTATTTTTGCCACGCCAAATGCTTGTTGGCAACTCATTTTCCGTCAAGTTGTGTTCACTTCTAGGCGTTTCTATGGCAGCCGCAGCAATTGTTGTTACTATTTCGGTTGATGTTGCAATTCCTGTTGGTGTTGCCGTTATTGTATCCAAAGGATCAACATTTGCTGGCATTCCATGTGTAGTCGTGGTTATTTCAGCGTTAGTTGTTGCAAATTTGTTTTCAACGATAGGCGTTATAGCTGCTGCTTTCATTGTTGATGTTGTTGCTGGTTTGTTGGTTGCGGTTTTTAATATTGACATTGCAACATCCTCAGTATCGCTCAATAATTTTGGCTTTATACCGATTTCAGCGGATGTTACAATCAAAGTGGGTGTATCACCCTCAACGCCAATCGATAAATGATGCTGTGCCGGTGCAGCATTTACCACATGCAACAAAAACCTGCTGCCACACAGGAAAAACAGCACTACGAATACGCTTACACTGTACTTCAAGGACATTTTGCTTTCTATTGTTGCTCCTGTTGCTATTGTTTTCATATTAAAAAAAAAAAAATTAAAATAAATGAATTATAAAATCACGTTCAAGTTGAAGAAGTGTGTTGAAATTGACAAAAGGCGGTGAATAAATGAAGCCAGACGGTGTCTTTGTAGTCGTTGTCGTGGTTATCGCAGTCCTTAACACAAAGGTTTTGCTTTAATTATGAATTTTCCTTTTAATGGATTTTTTCTTCTGTTCTTTTCTTTTTTCAAAGTTTTTCTTTCTGAATTAATTAGTGTAGTGTATAGAGTAAGAAAAGTGTAAAGAAGAAAAAGGCGCAATAAAAGAAGAAACTTCTCACTTTATTACAATATATTTTGTCTTTTCTTTTTGTTATTTAGTTTTTAGAGTCAGTTTTATTGTTTTTATTTGTTTGTTTTTAACGCCGTTGGCACTTTATGTTGATTTTGATTTTTCCTCGTTTGTTTTGTTTGTTTGTTTTTCTTGTTGGCACTAAGTTTCTTTTTAAACTTGTTTCCTTTTTGATAATAATTTTTTATTTTATTTAATTTTCAGTATTTTTTTTATTTATTTTACTTAGAGAAAAAAAAAAACCAGAAGTGTTTATTCGTCAAATGTTTTACATTAAAAAATAAAAGAAAATATACATATATATAATCTATACAAAGACTAAGGAATTTGTACATTTCTTATGGTTTTTTTTTTTATTTTTTGTTGTTCTTTTCATTTTATTTTTTTATTTTTACTCTTTCATTGGCTTACTTTATGCTTTTATTCAATTCATTCAATCATTCATTTGTTCACATTCATTCAGTTACTTTTATACTTGTTATTGCTCTTGTTGCCATTTCTTTTGCGGACGTTTCATTTCCATTGCCATTTTCTCCATTTCATTTTCATTTCATTCAGTTGCATAGTGCAACATCAAAGTGTACCCAACTAAATAAGTAAGCTCAGTTACGGCATCATTGGCATCGGAATCGGCAATGGGATCAACATTGCTCATTGCTATCGACGACCCTAGTGGTTTGACTTTCTTCTTCTTCTCCTTCTTTTTTCTTATTTAAACTTTCTTTGGGGTTGGTCACGTTGCGTTGAAAGACGATGGACGACTTTGGTGCTTTAATAAAAGTTTGAAGTTTTGTTCAAAATCAAGTGAGTTCTTCTATTATAAACACAACAATGGTTTCTGATGCTTGCTATTACATACAATATTTGTGTGTTTTTGTCATGATGAAAGTGAAAAAAAAAAAAAAAAAAAAAATCACCCACAAGCTCAACTTAACTCAAGAATAAAGAAAAATATTGTGCAAAACAAAAAAAAAAAAAAAAAAAAATACATACAAATAAAAAAATAAATGGCAAAAAAAAAAAAGTTTTGTCAAAATCAAGTTTGTTATTTGCAGCACAGCGGTGAGCTAGGTTAGATTGTTAGATGCTGCTACTGCTGCTGCTAAATGTAAGCGTATGTCCTTGGATATCCTTGTAGACGGACTTCCTGCAGTGTGCTTCCTTTTAATGTTGGAATTGAGTCCTGGGACTTGGGGACTGTCAAGATGTTGATGTTGGCTTTGGCTTTGGTTTGGGCTCCAGCTCTTTGGCCCCTTTATAAGTTGCTTCTGAAAATGCAATGAAAGCAGAGAGAAAAAAAAAATAGTTTTTAAATAAAATAATGTGAGAATTTAAATCATTGGGGAAAAACTTGTATGAGTACAAGGGTTTCTTGGATTAGGAGCAACTGAAGAAAAAACAGATTATGTGCGGCCAAAATTGAATTTGATGCCAACATTCAGTGGTTTGTTTACTCTTTTACTTATTGCCTTTTGGAAATCCCCAACTATCAACGGCCAACGGCCAACGGCCAACGGCCAACTACAAAATCAAAACCAAATCCAAATCAAACCCTTTTCGTAACTAACAACGAAAATGACGCTCGATGCCTTTGTGTAGTAGGCAACGCAAGGATATTTCCCATTCCAAAATACTTTGAATTACGATGAATTGTCATTGAATGAAATCCCCAAAATACACTTCAAAGTATTCAAAACAACATCAAAAGAACATCATCGTCAACATAAGCATTAGGGTGAATAGAACTTTATGCGACTTTAAGTAGTGGGGCAATCGAATGATTGAGTGGGGATCGGCTAATGGACACAGACAGATGGACAGACACACATACAGTTGATGAATGGCAAAAGTGACATCCTACGACTGGTTTATTTCAATTCAGTTTCCCCCCGTGGACAATAAGCAAAATTTTAACAAAACAAAAGTTTAATCTTCAAGAAATTGGCCTTTAAAAATCGCCCAATCGCAGTATCATTATTAAGTACACTTACCGCTATTCATTACATCCTTGGCCATTGATCCAGCGAAGAGATATTACATACACTATATGAAATGTGATCTTGTTTTCTTTTTCTCTTTTGATTCAAACTTAAATTAAAATTGAGTTGACTGCTACTTTTACAAGGTAATCCGGGTCCTTGCAAAAGTGCTCAAATGAAATAAAGAATATAAAAAAAGAAAAAAAAAACATATAAAAATATTCCTAACACAAGTACCTACCTATTTATATGACTCCCACATGTACACACTCATACAGACACTCATTCCCCCATTCCCACACACACACACACACACATACCCACATACCAACACACACACACACACACACAAAACACTCATGCAAAGATGAAGTAGAAAGAAGGAATTAACACTTGACCGCACTAAGTAATGTTAATTGCAATAATATTGATGTTGTTATTGTGTTTTTGGACTTAATGTTCTCCTTGTTATTGCTATTGCAATTTAACGTTTAACATTAAGCAATTTACAAAAGACCATTGAGCTAATGAATGCAATGAATGCAATATTACAGAACACATCGCAACAGAAACCTCAGATCAGAATAACAAGAGCAAGAAATTTTCAATTTGCGCGATATTTAAAATAACAAAACAAACAAAAAAAAAAAAACAAAAAAAAGGTTAGGATAAGGAAAACAACTTCAATTTTATTCTTTGGCATGTGCGATAAACAATAACAACCCCATAAATGTCAACCTTAACAACAAATACCATGAATCACAAACAACAATCAAACTGTTTACTTTATTTTGAATATCGAATTTGGCCACAAAAGTCACATTTCATTCTTTATTTTTAATTATTTGTTATATATGATTTTTATAAATTTTAAGTTCTTATTTCATTTATTCATTTAGTTTTCAATTTATTTATCAATTATTATTTTTTTATTAAAAAGTCACACACTTTTCGAAAAAAAAAAAAAAAAAAAATGGTTAAATATTTTTTCAAAAACAAAAAAAAAGTTCTATTTGTGTTTGAAGTAAATATCGTTCTAGGATGCTGCGTACGTTGCGCTTGGCTATTAGTTGTTTAGCTTCGCTTTGCCAGCAGAACACAACCTTAAGCTTCGAACACCGAACGCGTACTGTGCAGATATGAATCGCATCCATTGACTTAAAGGATATAAAGATAACACTCGCATTGGCAACACTGTCTGACAATAGTGTAGAGTGTAGAGTTACATTAACTGGAAGTCATCAGCATCACAACACATCACAGTGAAGACTGGAAAGCACACCACCAACAAGCTGATTTATAAACCGAAAGCTTTCGATTCGTTTCATTTGGTTATGTTCTGTTGTTTGGTCTATTATTCTACCGCATAAGCAGCATTGCATCAAACCAACGAGTAACGAGTAACGAGTAACGAGTGACAAGTGACGAGTTTAGCATTACAAACGAGTAGCGAGTTTAACATGACAAAAGAGTGCTGAAAAATGATGAATTTTTTGCTAAGTTTTCACATCCTTAAAAAAGCTTTTATGAGTAAAAGTTTGTGCTATTAAGAAGCTTCACTTTAACTATTGAGAAAACTTTAAGTCCTTGAAAATACACTTGTTTTCAGGAAAAATAATAATATTTTGTATTCTGAGCACAAACAACCAAGTCTCAATAGGTTTTATTGAAATATAACTTATCTTATAACATAAAATAACAGCAAGGAAGCATTTTTAAATATTGAAATTTAATTTAACTTCCGAGTTTTAAAGATAATAAATCCGATTTAACTCAAGTTCAATAGCGCCCCATATAATAATAATAATTATGAAACAAGAAAGTTCTTGCAGCCTTTAAGCTTTAATCAAATTCACTTTTACACATCATTAAAAATCAGTCGCATTCGTTAAAAGCTCCATGAATGTGTGCAACAGTTTTGTAAGCTTTCAGGATATAGATTAATTTTTTATTTAAGTTTTTAACCTTATACAAAGCTTCAAAAGTTTTTCGACTCATTATACACTTCACGTAGTGAATAGTATTATAAGTTTGTCATGAAGTTTGTAATGCCAAGAACGAGACATCGTAGACCCCATAAAATATATATATTTTTGATCAGCGCAACGAGATGAGTTGAGCTAGAGAGCTGAAATTTTGTACGAAGCTTTCTTATTGCCATGCGCTGCATCGAACTACTAGGGGGTACCTCCCAAACAAACCTCCTGCTGAAATAGATGTCCTTATTAAAAGAACTCTTTTGTTTTTTGTTGCAATAATATCTTGAAATTTGGACACAATATGTTTCTGAACCATATTTATCAACTATGTATATTTCAACATCCTAGGATTACTGAATCGCTTAGTTTCCATAAGAAGAAGACTATAAAGTTGGCGACGGTAGCAA
Organism: Amiota albilabris; assembly: GCA_037040105.1. Taxonomy (NCBI): domain Eukaryota; kingdom Metazoa; phylum Arthropoda; class Insecta; order Diptera; family Drosophilidae; genus Amiota; species Amiota albilabris. The sequence goes on from JBANCV010001512.1 coordinate 9,944, forward strand.
AACACATAAGCAAAATCATCATCTCAATTTAACTAAAGAAAAGTGTACTAAATTTATTATAATAAAGGAATAAATTGTATAAGAAAATTCTTGTAATAATAAAAATAAAGTTAAAAAGGAAAGAAATAAAAAAACATCATACTATTACATAAAGGGAAAGCAGAAGCAGAGCAAAATCATCAAAAACAACAACAAAAACACTCAAGCATAATATTGTTCGGTAAATTAAGTGGCTAAACGTTTGTTAATGTTTTGATGATCAAGAAGTGGAAGCAACAACAAAAGTACCAGCAGAAGCAGCAACAGCAAAAACAGATCGAAAAGTTCAATACACTAGATAGTTATTACCGAGTTTTTGACTTTGGACCCTAGAGCGTATTTATATATGTGATTTGCATGCTTAAGTTTTGAATTAGAATCAAGGCCAAAAGTGAACACTTATTAGTTTATACATAATTTAAAAAAAAAATGTGGTCGGAAGGCCTGGGAATGTTGTCCAAATATTCAAGAACGACTCTTGATCCATTTGGTATATGTGGCTTTTCTGCAATGACACCTTTTGCTACGCAGTAAGTTCCAAACTGATACAAGTAACCATTGCTGCTGGTAAGCATCAAATTTTTAAAGCCAAACCTCACAAGTTTTTCTCTTATAAATTGTTTTGATAAATGATTGCAATAATATCGAAGCTTTACCTCACAAATTGATAGCTTTTCATGCATATAACCAAACTGTCATAATTTCTTAGAAAACATCTTTATCAGAGGCCTTACTTTCGCCATTTTGTCGCTTCAAATCAAGTTGTTGTTGTCTGCCAAATCGATATATTTCTTGATTTCTTTGCATCTGTTTCGAGACACATTCTTAGTAACAAATGGTTAGTGTGTATTTTCATCCATTTTTCGAAACATATGCTCCCAAGGCATTAAGTGACAGCCATTAAACCAGGGCTGTCCAATCCGTGGTTCACATGGAATATCTTGGAGAATATCTTGCGAAAAGTGTCTGCATGCGTCCCAAGGTGACCCGAAGTGACAAGCAGAAATCACGTATCCATCATGTATCTTTGTTGGAGTTCTATAAGTTATACCTACGCAGAGAGAAGTATCCTGAACTGCACTATTAATGAGTTCATTGTTCGGAAGCACATACACATGTGAACATCTTTTTTCAAGATTGAAACACACCAAGTCGAAGATTAGAACAAGCATTATGGATGAACGTCTGGAGGACTGTCTGAAAATCGCAATAGAACCAGATTTTGAAGCATTAGTTTCCGAATTGCAGTCGCAAGTATCACAGTAATTGTATGTAGCAAAGAATATAGAATACAGAGTGGAATAAACAGCATATGTACTCTTGGAAATGCCTTTTCCTTCTCGTCAACTTGAGAAAACTTCCGGCCCAACTCTTCACGAATTTTTTCAATGCGGCCCAGGGAACGAAAAAGGTTGGACAACACTGCACAATACACAATAAAAAGCCAAAGAAAGATTTAAAGTCATTTTCGTCGAATGAAAAGTCATAGGCGTTTGCCTGGAATGCGTAGAGTCGTGTCCGATAAATTTCGCTGCCAAATAAACTTTCGAAAATTTCAGTTTGCCTTCTAAATTCGCTACCATTTTCCTCTCATTCTCTTTATTAAAACTGGTTTGTGGTATTTGAAATTCACAAGCTCTGCATTACCACTTTGGAGCATTTCTGGAAGATATCTTTTTACGGCGCAACTCTCCAAGTGGAATATTGTCCTCACTATTGCTTCTATTAAAAATAGTTCTAGTTCACATGGAATATCTTGGGGGAAAAGTGTTTAACTATCCATATTTTTAAACGTTCGACCTTAAAATGTTGATGGTTTGATGCATGGCATATCAATGCAAGAATACTATGGAAAAAAGGATACCTTTTTAGCCGTTTTAGTCAAGCGAGTACACTTCATTTTGAACTCAACAAGTGTTCTCAAAAAATTATTTTTCAATTAAACTAATTACCGTTATTAGTCATTTCTCTTTAGCCAACATGTTTCCATTTAACACATTGCGCATGATCAAACTGCACAAAAGAAATCTGAATATAATTTTTCTGCTTGAAAATACACTTATACGAATATGATAAATTTTTTGTACCCAAGCAGGTACAATGGCCGGGAATGGAATATTAAATCAAATAAAAATCAATAATTAAAAAAAAAAAATTAACTTAATAATTCTAAAAATAAAGAAAAATAAATAATATTAATTAATATACTAATAGTAATTCTTAATTAATTGCCATAATTTTATTTTATTATTTTATATAACATCATAAACGAATTCCAAGCATGTTTTAGAAGGAGATACTCGACGGTGTAAGTTTTCATATCATTTTCGTCGATTTCTTTATAGTAAGCATTCACCGTAATTGCTTCTCCAGCATTTGGCTTATGTAGGGCTTTTACTTTTATAAGTCAATTACAACGTTGTAAATTTTATTTATTATTATTTATTTCTCTAGTATTATATCATATTTTTCGTGTAATGTGAAATGTAGACTTGGCATAAATATTTTTGTATACATATGTATGTAGTTATTTTCTTATTATAAGATTATGATGAATCGCATGGACACACCCCAAAACATTCCCTTTGTGATTCTAGAACCTTTACGAATATTAAGAGAAGCTTTTCAGAATCTATACGATCACGTAATCCAAGTATCTTGAAATTTACTTGGTTGATTAAGATGGAACAGACAGTTATAGAGTTAAAGTGTTTCAGTTCGATAGCTTAAAAAAAAAAAAGTTATTCTATTAACAAAATAAAATCGAATCTGCGTTTGTATTGGGGCTAACCCTTCTAGTAATCCGAGGGTCTTGAAATGGCTGGTATATATGGATCAGAAACCTATAGTGTCTAAAGTTCAAAGTGCGAAAAACATAGAAGTTTTTCTAATAAGAATACAAATTTTAGTGTGAGGTTTGTATGGGATTCGTTTCGGCTGATTCCAACAAATAAACTCTGTATGGTAGAAAGTAGGCTTCAGCCCTATAGCTCAAAAACTGATGGACTATTTTGCATACATACTGACAGACGGACAAACGGACAAACGGATAACCGGACATGGCAAGATCAACTGGCCTTGTTGCGCTGTCAAGAATATATATACTGTATGGAGTCTCCGATGTCTCCTTCTGTGCATTACAAACTTCATGACAAACAGTATAAAAAAAAAACCCACAATCTACATTATTATTATTTCTCAACGAATTTTATGATATGAAAATGTTTTCATGCAAATATTGATTTCCCTTTTTTTTTTGTTAAATGTGCTTCCGGTTAGTATGTTCACTGTAAATTTGTTTTCCGTTTGTATTTTTTTAGTTGTATGTTTTGTGCCTATTGAGTTTTGAATTGCTGTGCTTTGTATTTTGCTTTTGTGTTGGTTTTTGATATGTGCTTCCGGTTGGTTTATGGTTTTCCGGTTGGTTGGCCTGCTAAGAGAACTAGTGGTTTTAGGACGAAACTCATGCATCAGCTTTCAAAAGCTATATAGAAGCAAAGTTTTCACGAAGATTCTCAATTGTTAGGCATTGTTAGGATAGCACTGCTTTGTTTGGGTTTATGTTCGGGAATGTATTATGTGAATTCGAGTACTTTCAAAGACCAAATGTCGTGTATAACCTTAAAAACTGTCATGAAATTTGTATATTCTATATTTTGCTTATGTAAGTTAAGGATGTTTGGTCAACAGTTTGAAGTTATGGAAGTTTTCTAGAATCGAAGGCGAACAGAAAAGCACATTCATCAACCAATGTTCATACCAATGAGCTTTTGGTATGTTTCAGTACAAATGTTGTACACATTAAAAGCCCAATGAGCTGACTGAACATGAAATCCGGTAAATAATTGTAAGTAGAATTGGCAACTTACTTATCCCAATGGATAAGCACTAATTGGTAATATTGTAAAATAGTAGATTTAGTAGGAATGATCATATTTCTCCACTGAAATACGCTTAGTTTCAAACAAATACGTACGATAATAAACCCTTCTTTGGCCTTTCTGCTATCTGTTCAGACTCATCATCTTCATTCATTCACGGAGATAAATTAATATTTATACCACTACCAGATAAGATTCTAACTGCAAATTTTCCTTTAATCATCATAAGGCCGCTGTTACCTTTCTAGCAATGAGAATGAGGCAGATATTGCAGCAAAGTATGACTTGAAGCTAAATTAATCTTAATATTCTTAATAACTTTTGAGATATTTGTTTAAATTCATTAAATATCCTTATCTGAATAAGAAAAACTCCATTTCAATGCTCATGGTGACCAGTAAGATCTTGCTGCAGAGACACATTACACGTACTTATATCCAACTAACAAATATCACTAAATTATGACAATATTTATCATACATCCGGTTTTTACATAAATCTAAGGCACCAAGTAATATATTTCAGTTTTCCTTCATTGATACATTCTCATTATACTAAAATTCTAGTGGAGTCAAGTTCTATAAAGTTCAAAATTTACGTGTTTATTCGGTAAGTAAATTTTGTTATTGCATTTAACTTACACTGAAAGTGAGATAAGCCAATGCAATCAATAGTTGATGGATAAACAGTAGACATACATATTTATAAACAAATCTTATATTTTAACATGCA
>JBANCV010001513.1:2334-14588 GCA_037040105.1 Amiota albilabris
ACAAGGACTAATTCTGAAAATGAAAATTTAGAACAAAGGAACAAAGGGAGAAGAAAAACCAGTGTTATACCCTGCCCAGGGGGGGTACGGAAGAAAAAAAAAAAAAAAAAAAAAAAAAAAAAAAACATCTGGTCATGCGACTAATAAAAATGCGCCACAAGGTTTTTAATATACATATTTGTTTCATTTTACTTACTCGCTCCAAAAAAAAAAAAAACTAGAGTTATTTTTGAATATCAATTTTTATGAAATTAAGTCTATGCTGTGCTCCAAAAACAAGATTCTTGTGTTTCAGCAGTTTGATTTTGAATGGAATGAGTGCATTTGAATTGATACTTGTCCAAGTGAAAAACTAACTAAAATTAACAACGTCAACGATTTTATTATAGGTATGTATATAGATTATTTGCTTAAAGCAAAAACTTCTTCAAAGTTTTTGTTATAAATTGATTAACTAATAAATGTAAATCCAAATTTTCACATTTATCTCGATAAACATGTAAAATGGCAATGTGATTCCAAAGTTTTTGTAAAATAATTACCATCAAATACGTCTTAAGTTGCCGAAGTATGGAAAAACTTCTTTCATTTGAACATGGTATCGTCATTATTAACCGCATAAGTCTTACAAATGGGATGAGACTTACACATCATTCATACTTTTTTAGAAAGTCAACTATATGTTTCAATGAATGTACTTTTTCGTTCTGTTCATCAATTAATCCATTAACATTTTCTTATCGCTCAGTATTCTTTCTTTGTCGAATTCTTTGTAGAAGTTTATCAAACTATCAACATCTTGCCTATTTCCCAAAGCGAATCGCTCCAATAATTGAAAAACAATCGCTGAGACATTTTCAAAACGACTTTTGAGCGGTTCTAATAATTGGTAGAAAACTTCACAATACTCCTTTATAAAAAAGTCACGGAATTTCTGGCTCGTCAAGTTTTAGTTCATTAACCACTCGAACACTTTTTTGCCATATAACGTCAGACTTTGTATTATGAGAACCGCTCAGAGTATCAATTACTGGGTTGATCTTTTCGTGAGATTTAATCATACAGAGCTGAGAATTTTGTAAGGCCGTGTTTAATATTTCTATGCGGTCAAATATTTCAATCATCACTGTCAGAAAAAACAATCATTCTAATGACGCCATATAGTCACAAAATCATGACGCTTTGGCTGATACCGAACTGTCAATATCTCTGTCTAGAAGCGATCGTAACAAAATTTTCTTAACACAGAATATACACTTCATAACTTGAAATGAATAAATATTATCAATTAATATTTTTTGGAAACATTTACCGTGTGGGTAATTACACAATCACAAAATTCCGTGTGGTTGCAACTACCCACCATACCATACATTATCTGGTGGTCACGCGTATCAATCATGATAATTAAAACGTCGATTTTGCATCAACATCTACTTTTATTTCTACTTCTCCTAATAAATAAATTTTGCCTGCAAATTCTTTGCTCACTCAACTATTTCACATTCTTCTTCAAACAACAACTTTCAGTCTTACTCTTCCTCTTCTTTACCAAATCTTGATAATGTGTCTGACGACGCTATGACTGTTAATTTAATAATACAATAACAAAATCCTTTATTTTGCATACAATATTCAGTTTTTTCTATTAAGTTCAATTTCTCTTCATATTTTACATTAATGGATATTACAACAACATGAACTTTAAATTTTAATTAATAATTTAAAGCCGGATATTACATGCATCCAAGAAACTCACCTAAAAGTTTATTATAACATTCTTCCACCACTGTAAGTTCCAAAATAACTTCTAAGCAAGACGTTGGTAAACTTATTCTGAAAATCATTCCACATAAAATCATAAGCTTAAATGGACCCACGTGTTCTGTTGGCATTGAGATCTGTGCGATTCCTAACATCACCATAATCAACTTATACATTCCCCCCTCATAAAATTTCTCTGCTAACGATGTTCTTAATTTGCTTCTCCCTATCAGTGCTCCAATAGTTTTAGTTGGAGACTTTAATGATTGGAGTCCATTTTGAGGATCCAACTCGTGTAATTCGAGAGGTCTCCAAATGGTAGTGATGATCATAAAAACAAATCTTTCTTTACTTAACGATTGATCCACCACCCACCACGAAACACATAGCTCTATACGCATGTAGACCTTACTCTGACCTCAGCTGCACTGTTACCATTCAGTCAGTGGAACATTGCTCCCTCCTTACATGGAAGCGACAGCTTTCTCATCTCTATATCTATTAATACCAAATGTAAAACAGAAAAATCCCGTGCCAACATTAAATTTAAAACAGATCTTGCTAACTGGGAAAAGTTTAACTCCATCTGTGATAACAACTTCAATTTTCTCCCCACCTTCGATTTACACCTTTTACCGGCCAAGATAAGTAAAGCAGTTAGAATTGCTGCGAACTTAGACATACCTCAAACTAAGCCCATTCCTAGGACCAAGGAAATAGTTTGGATGAACAGGGAGCTCAGGATCATCAGAGACAAGAGATAAGATCTATGGCATATCTATAAAAGGCATCAATCGGTCAAATTTAATCGCAAACAAGAAAACCAATATCTTGTTAAAAAAAGAAGATAAAAATTCTAAGAGTTAATCATTCAGTAAATTTACATCTGAAACGTCTCCGCTTTCAACCTTTCATTAGGACCCAGAATTCCTTTCTTTCATCATCTGCCGAGTTTGGGGAAAATAACAATCTGGCAAGATTGTTCGAGATCAATTAAGCAAAATGAGTTTCGTACAAGTGACGAGACGAAAATTGATTCACTTGCATATGAACGCTTGGAGAATCAACGTCGATTCATAACATCAATACATTTCGTTTAAAATAGTTTTTTAACAAAATTAATAAGAATCATAATTCACATTTGGCATAAACTTGTATTTTGATAAAGACGAAAATAAGAAGACAAAGAAATAAAGCAAATAAGAAAAATCTAACGCGCAAAAGCTTTGACTTAATTCGTGTATTGTGTTTCCTATTTCATCGTTTATACTGACTAGCGGCACCAACACAAACCAATCAACAACAATACAACAAAGTTTCAGTCACTAAACGGGTGCACATTCCTGATAGGAGTCTACTGATCTTAAAATCGTTAAATTTTTAAATTTCAAATGCTGCCTCATACACACATCATCTAAGAGATACACATTACTAGAGCACTGATGATGCTCTCCCTCATAGATTATACCCTTCCTATATATGGCTGGTGTTCACCGCCAACTTTAAAATTCATCTCACCATTTATGCTGCTTTACCAGACATAACCAGCAGAGTTGCTCAAACGACGATCAAACTGATTCCCAAGATACTCTGCTCCACTAACGTAATCTTGTCAAGAGATTAACAACAATCTTCAAAAAGTCGTTGGATATTTAAAGATTTGTCTACCATTGGGAGATGTGTTACTTTCTCAAAGCTTAACAATATCCGTGAACCCTATCGATGGAATAAGGTTCCGCCTAAGTATCCATGGGCTATACATTGCTCTTCATTAAACACGTCTATACATCGCTTTTCAAAATCATCAACTTCGAACTCAGTTTTCCGTCAATTGCTGTAGGAGGAATCATCTAGACTACGCCTAAACTTGGTTGTTTACGGACGACTCAAAGTTGGATTCTTCGCCGTTGTGAATAAATACGGATCTACGATATCTCAACGTTTACTACCTCACAAATACTACGTGTTTGCCGCTGAAGCTGTAGCGATAAAAAAAGCCATCCAATACTCGGAAGAAAACAGTGGAAAATATGTTATCTGCTCGGATAGTTTATCTATATTATTAGGAATCCAAAATTTATTTAGTCTTGTTTGTGAACTCCGTCATCTCTGCATGTTTAATTGTGATATAACTCCAATCCATTTCCCTGCTTCTTACCATCGTCGGATATGTTCAATTTTCAACTGGTCACATCAAAGTCACTCATCTACATCTCCTTGGAGGAACAAACTGTCCATCCTGCCCATTATGTGGGAACAATCTCTCGCTTAAACACAGTCTGGATGATTGCAAAAATCTAGACAACACAGGATCCCCGCTATTTGGGCATAATATACCTCCACAATCCTTAAAATTCCATTGCAGGATAACATTCATAAAATTTTATCTTTTATTAAATACCGTAACATATCCAATTTAATTTAAACAGTTTTTTTTTATAATAGACGAAACGAAGGCCTTGTTATTTTAGATTATATATTATAAGCAATTAGGTATATAACCTAGATTTAAAAATAAAATAAGAACCAGAAAGGGTATCTTTGACTACGCCGAAGATATAATACTCTTCACGCAGCCCCTAGAAAACGATTTTTGTATGGGAGCTATACGATCCAGTAGTATGAGGATCTTGAAATTTACATGGTTGATAAATATTATATGAATAAGAAACTTATTGTGTCCAAATTTCAAGATGATAGCATAAAAAACAAAGAAGAATAATAATAAGAATAAGAACATAAATTTTTTGAGTAAGGCGCTTGTATAGGAGGTACCCCTCCTAATAGTCCGCGGGTGTTGAAATTTTAGTGGCTTATGGATATAGGTCAAACACTTCCAGTTCACCAAATCGATAGCACAAAAAACAATAAAGTTTTTCTAATAAGAACATGAATTTGAGTAGGGGTTTGTGTGGGAAGTACCCCCTACTGGTCCGATTCGGCTGATTCCCACAAATGTGCTGCGTATGGTAAAAAGAAATCTTCGTACAAAATTTCAACTATCCAGCTCAAAAACTGAGAGACTAGTTTGCATACATACAGATAGACGGACATGGCTAGATAAACTCGTCTCGTCGCACTGATCAAGAATATATATATACATATGTATATACTATATGGGGTCTACGATGTCTCCTTTGCATTACAAACTTCATAACAAACTATTCACTGCGTGAAGGGTATAATACATAATATCTTATTCATATATTCCGCCTAATTCTATTCTGGAAACTTATTTAAATCATCGTAAAGTGAACTTTACCCAACTTAATGCAATCTTTCTTGGAATAGATGGTATTTTTTGTACAATTGTAGTGAATGACTACTGCTACTAATTTTTCTATGCAACAGTATACAATATTTTCGATGCTTATGTCCCCTATAATGCTATTTCGAAAGTATGATTTAAACAACCTTGGTTTACAAGTAGACTTTCTAACCTGAAAAACATTAAGTCGAGACTGTATAAAAAATTTAAGAGTGCTGGTCTTCAATTGCTTTTGTTAACTTTTGTGTGGCCCGGGCTAATTTTCTATCATTAACATTTGGTAAAATAAGTATCTCTCACGTTGTAGACTCCAATTTTCGCTTGACCTTAAGCAGTTTTATAACTTTCTAAACTCAAGGCGCATGTCTTCTTTACTTCCCTCGACGTTGTATCTAATTGATGAAGTAGCAAATAGTGATTTGGGTATTGCAGACCTTTCTTCTTTCAATTTTTTCAATCCACTTAATCTCTGAAATCTAAAAGGGTATCCCTTACCCATATCCTATTTCCCATTGTAACTATATTGCCACTCCTATAATTGATGAGAATTGACTTCTTATTAATTTAAAATCGTTGAAATGATCTCACTCACCTGGTCCTGACAATATACCTAATTGTCTGCACAAGTTCTCGGCTGAGTCTTTCAATTTATCACTCTACACAACATATTTTCCTGATATCTGAAAGCAATCTTTATTGTATAGCTGATATATACAATTACAGAGTTATTGCAAAACTTTTTGCCATTCCTAAGCTATTTGAAAGAATTATTATTTCATTCCTTAAATTTATTATTTCTCCATGTCATCTTGCTTGAATTAACAATTTTAGTTAATCAACATGATAGTGAAAAATATCAAACTGACGTTATTTATACTGACTTCAGCAAAGCATTTGATTCCGTTAATCATGATCTTGATATGATAAACTTCACATATTTCACATACACTCAACACATTTCCCACATAATGATGGATGTCTTCCTATTTAAAAAATATAGTTAAGCATTTATTCAAATCTACTCTTTCCTGCCCTGTAGATGTCACTTCTGGTGTTCCTCAAGGTAGTCAACTTGGCCCATTATTGTTTAACCTTGTCATAAATGATATTTCTTTTTGCACGAATTATTCTCTTGTCCTGAAGTATGCTGATGATGTCAAACTCTGTCTATCTTAACGATATCACTGGGCTGCTAGACTTCAAGAGGATTTAACATCACTGCACTCTTGGTGCTTATGCAATCTATTACAGGTAAACTTTGCGAAATGCATGTTCATGACGTTTCATGGCATGAACAATATACCTATTTCCTTATACGATAAACAATTTCTTTCGCTTTAAAGAACATATTTCCTCAACTATTAATAGAGCCGAAAGTATTTTCCAATATCTAAAATGTTCAAGGTTATGACAGTTAAATAGGCATATGAATTGTTTAAAACAACGTTTCCAGGTAGAATCATTTCATATACTAAATTTCATAAGAACCGACCAAGACGGAATTATGTAGTAAACTTCCACATAACATGAATTAAAAGCAACTATTATTTTTCATTATTTAATAAAAATATGCTCGAAATTGTACTAGCGGCAGACTCATCAAAACATAATATTCACTTGTAAACCTTCTCCACTAGACCTCTACTTCATAGTAACTTCACTCATCTTCTCACTGAACCACTAGTTCTGAACGCCCTTTCATCAGACCATTTACCCAATGTATGTAAAATTACGTGGAACATTACTAATTTTAATAAACAAAGTTTACTCTACTCAAAAGCTAACTGGAAGATGGTCAGGCGTATCCTCAACCAAAGCTTCCATGGCATATCAAATTTAAATAATAATTTATTATCTACTTGTAATGAAATTGACTCCATTATTGACTTTATGACAACTAGCGAAACAGAAACAATTGATTAAGCAGTACCTAAATGTGATGTTACTAATCCATTTAACTCCAAAAATAACTTCTTATTAAGTGAGAAACATTTCAGGAAGACATTGGATAAGATCTAGGCAACTAATTTTCAAAGCCAGATTAAACTTTGTCAACCGTGAAATTAGAGTGCTGATGTTTGCATTTAATAACTTACCTGAAATAATAAACTTTCCTGTTTAGAATCAAATTCCAAACCATTTTGGAATATTACAAAAATAATCAAGAATAAAAAACAATTCGTTCCTAGCTTCTGTTACAACAATAAGGTTTACAGTACTAGAGAAGAGAAAGCGAATATTATGCGTTAAATATTTGAGAAGAAGAATCACCTCACTGATTCGCTTTCAGATCCAACCACTGTGGCACTAGTTAAGTATTTATACCTATCTTGCAATATGGGTGTAAGGTTTGGGGCGATTGTGCTGCCAGTCACTGTAAGAAACTAATATCACAAAATAAACTTAAAAAATGATTTTTGATCTTCCTTTCAATTACTCCATTTCTCTTCACCACAAAAAGACAGATAATGGCATATAGATGCAAAAATCTGTGTAGCTAATACAAATTTTAATGTTAGAAATCAATTATTGCACACTCCTAGTGTAGATTCATACTCAACAGGCTAATCAATTAATTAGTTTTATTAAGCATTGATCCTTAGTTATATACAGTGTTATGCGATTAAACTGTTACATATTCAAACGACCATATTTTTGTGTGTGCAATTATTTTTGAAGTGAAACTTCTTTAGCGGAAAAAATTTAGTATAAAATTTTGAGTGAAAACATACAAAATGTGACGTTTTTCGATTTCTGAATCTCATGAACTACAGAACTAGGTAGAGTTTTCAAATTTCCACAGAATGCGTATTTCTATTGCAATATCCACAACAAATAATGAAATTGTTGGAAAATCCACCGGAAAAGCCTCAATAAAGAGATAACATTTCCAACAACAACATACAGTTTAATGATTATAACAACAACACCCATGCAAACTTGTGTTGTACAAAAACAAGCGCATGTACGAAGAAGAGAAAACGAGTAGCTGTGTTGTGTTCGCTTTTGTTCTAGTTTGTTGGCAAGAGGGGGCAGACGGCAAACGTAAACACATCATCATTCTGCTATGAATAGCATGAAATAGCAGGAAAAATATATTATACTTCTTCTTTCGCAAAAATTCTGCACTGTACATTAAATTTGTGTATGCATTCATGGATATATACTGAATTGAGCAATATGAATGTACCTTTGCTCATGTCTAATGCAAATGTTGTAGTTGTTTTAAAATGATCTCTCTCTCTGTCTGTTTTTAAGAAGTTTCACTTCTATCACGTGTTTTGATACAAGTTACAAGGTACAAAAATGTGTGGAAATAATGAAAAATTTAGAATCCATTCACTTTAGCTCTGTGTGGCCACCTTTTGCTTTGACAATGGCCCTCAAACGGTTAAAAAATTAATTGCATGCTCTACGAATATGAACTTGCGGTATTTTGGCCAATCTCGTACAATGGGTTTCTTCAGCGCATCCATACTGGCATATTTTTAATCCTCACCTTGCTCTCCAAAATGGCGCAGATGGAATAGTCCATCGGATTTGAATCTGGCGAATTCGAAAGCCATTGTGTGGACGAAATGAGTAGTTTCCAAAACATTTTCCCGATAATAAGTCGCATTGACAGCGTCTATCGGCGGTCACAAATGCCAATACCATTACTTGAGATGGAAAATTACTTCGTGTGGCCGTTCGTAGGCGCAAATTTTCGTAAGTGCGTTCAATTATGTAAACACGATAATTTTGAGAGTTTATGAACTGCTCTTCAATATGGAAATTTTTCTCATCAGAGAACACAATGTTTGGAAATTCTTGACGTTCGTGCAAGCGTAACAACTCCTTTCCTCTTTCCAGTGTAACTTTTTTTTTTTTGCTTTGGTTTAAGATCATGTACCTTTTGGAATTTATAAGGCTTTAACTAGAGCTCAATTTGCAATACGCGTCGGATACTAACAGTTCTTTGGCAAATTGATTACTTTCCGAACCATTTCAGGTGATGTTACTGTTTGTTTTTCGTGCAGCACCATAAGCGTTTGGCAATGCTGCCTGTATCATTATAACAATTTACGGTGTGATAAATAAACATTTTATTCACCAATAGCTGGATTTTCCACTCAAATATAACGCAATCACACTATTACCTTTGAATTCCATTTCGAATAAGTATTGTTCTATAAATATTAGACGCAAATGCTTGTGGTAACTTGTAAACAATATAAACAGCTGTCATTGGTATGAATTTGACATAGTTGGCAATATCGTCTAACACCGTAATTAGTGTTTATGTTAAGTTTTTATATATAAGATGAAGGTTTGTCTTATATTTTAATCAAAAGTACGTACGATTGTAACGTTCGTCACGCAGGATTTGCACATATGCACAAAGAAAAGAACGCAGAACGCAATACTCTTGTGCGTGCATGACCAATGATATACAGTGTCTCACCCTTGCTCCGATCTTAGTGACCAACATTCACAATAAGAACAGAACGAAGGGCGCAATAATCTTGAGTGTACTAAATACAATAATTAAAAAGAAAATGCAAATGCAGACAAAGCACAAACAACGCAACACACTATCAAATACGAACATGACAGAGCAATAGGAGATTCATATACTTGTGTCAGACAGACTCTGAGCACCTTTCCTTCCGAAGAAATATCTATTGACAGTTCCGGGAAACAATAGGACATGTGGAGGAAGTTTTTAGCGAGGTTAAAGCCCAGTACTTCAGTTGTAGACCATGTTTTCCTTCCGATAAAAAAAAAAAAATAAAATACCTTAACTTATGTATGTCTGCTTTGAGAATTTCATTCTTCTCTCTTACTCTCCTTGCATGCCTTAAACAGCACAGGGTGCTTGCCCATACACATACCCACACATACACCTTAACTTATATGGGTGTCAAAGGTGGTGAACAGTGGACGGCCTACAGATATGCAGGTTAGCTGCGAATATTGAATAAGCAGTCCCTAACCTATGAGCGGCGTGAATGGAAACGGTAGTTTGAAAGCCTGCTCCGATTTGTCTGGGCGTGTACTTGAAAGGTTGGCAGCGATAAAAGCCTGGCTGTAGGCCTACAACTTAAAGAGATGACCGTTCCACGTCACGTCACGCTGGGAGTCTCCGGAACCATTATTAGTTCTTCCGCTAAAGATGATAAAAGGGTGATGTGAGCTTGCTCTGCCGAGGCGGCGGATGTGGCGTGGATCAGTAACCAGTCACTTTGAACCTTGCTCAGGGAGTGTGTGTGAGGGTACCCCTTCCTGATTATTTCGGCTCGCTCACTTATACACACCTTGCGTTGGAAAACCAAGAGTATGGATAAAAATATCGAAGCCAACACTACTATGGCAACGGCCAACTTGGTTGCTGTAGCAGACAATTTCACAAGTTTGGAGCAAGACCAAGGCAGGTCTTTCAGGAGACGCAGCTCTCCCCTGACACACAGCCATTGATGTGGGAGAAAGCGTGTCAGAGGAGTGTACTCTCACCGTTTAAGGATGGCAACAGCGTGGTCGTCACTAATGCCTTGGAGAAGGTTGCACCAACCGTACAAACCTAGCCAAATAACACCAGCCAAGAAGACCCTTAAAAACAGCAAGCAGAAGAACGAACACAGCAAAACGACTTACATTGGTTGTAACCAATGCCCCAGAAGAGGATACCGTTTTCCTCCTGCTAACGTATTTCATTTAAATACTTGCAACAATTTTACAATTTCAAATTTGCCTATTTTGTTTTTTTATGGTTTTGGGCCATCATCTGCTCTTTTTTATTGGCGCGCAACAAAACAAAAGAAAATCAATAGAAAAACCAAAAAAATAAATTGACCAACACTAACACGAGTGACCATTCTTAATTTTAGCATTAAGGCGCATCTATTCTTGATGCGACTAATGATTCAAATCCATTTCGAGAACAACCACAGGGGTTGTTCACCATTGATTCGATATCATGGCCTACTGTAAAAACGCTATAAGCTCACAGACGACCTTAATTGAGTCAAAAATGAACGTAAATGGGCTCATGAAGAACAGCTCCCACCTGCAAAGGCAAAACTGCGACCTGAGAAGCCACCACCACCATACATCCCCCTGTGTCAGAAAAGACTAAATCAGACAAGGAGTGGCAAGAAGTGCAAAAAAAAAAAAGGGAATGAGCCGGACAGTGGGGAAGGACACCGAGAAGCGACAGCGCGTTTATCCTGATGCCATTTATCTCGAAACAAGGGAAGCAACCTACGCCGACATGTTGAGGCTCATCTGGCCAGAATTTTTAGTTAGTTAAAAATAAAATCAAATAAAAAAAGAATGGTAATCGATTTTGTCTTCTTTTTTAAGAAGAGCTTAATGAATGGTACTTGAAAGGTAAAATGAGAAAAAATTCAAGGGAGATTTGCAAGAACATGAACAATATGAAACTAGTCGTGTTCTTATTCAAGTGAGGCGCAGTTTATGTATGTACTATGTGTTTGTTATTTTGAAATCATAAAGACAAAATTTAAAGTGGAGCGCAAGATCCGCTTGGAGCCACGGTACATGCATGCAGTAGCTCAAGCTTATGATGAAACAGTACGGATTCCTGTTTTTATCTTAATACCATACTAACTTCACAATTTTTAACAAATAGGATAGCTATTATAAAAAGCATTTATATTATTTTATTTATTTATAAAATTTAATTGCACTTTCCAAACTTTGTTTACATTTTATAGAGTTTTAGTTATATCTCGTTTACAGTTATCTGTTCAAGATGCACTTTTC
The DNA here is from genome assembly GCA_037040105.1 of Amiota albilabris. NCBI lineage: Eukaryota > Metazoa > Arthropoda > Insecta > Diptera > Drosophilidae > Amiota > Amiota albilabris. The sequence continues at coordinate 14,132 of JBANCV010001513.1, forward strand.
ATAAAGGCAAATTCTTAGCTACAACATCAACCAATAGATTCGCATTTCATGAGTTTATAAGGAAAATGGGAAAAGCTCAATTTCATATCATAGGCATTAAAACTAAAGCTAAAACTAAGGATTCATACTTGATAAAGCCTAGCTTAAGTATTTTGCCTAGTTTAGACAGAGTTTAATCTGTTTTCATTCGTAAAAAACTTGAAAAATTTCTTAATTTCTAAAAGAAAAACGGCGAAATGCCCAAGGGTTGTGTTGGTAAAATTTAAGCGATTTTTGAAGCAGCTGCAGTAGCAAGTGTGCTGTCAACCGGTTGAGCATAACTACGACTTTTTTGGCCAGTGGTGCCAAGCTTTTAGGTGAGTTTTGTCTGTCTTCCTTTTTGTTCCCCCTCCGGGAATAAAAGACGGTAGAATATGTTTACCTATTATTCTTCTAATGACTACTGGAGGGTAGATAT
>JBANCV010001517.1:0-14556 GCA_037040105.1 Amiota albilabris
GATATGCTTCGGAGAGCAATCGATGGGCTGCAGCTGCACTTTTCTTCAAATTAAAGAAGTAAACGAGAACTTCCCGTTGTTGTTTTGTTGGTACGAAATTAGACATATTGAGAGCGAAAAAAAATGTATGTTGTTTACACTTCAAGCAAATGTTACATACTGGAAATTGAAGCGGTCAAATGTATTTTTCAAATGGAGTATAGGACAACCTTGCCAGATGCTTATAGCATGAGAAGCGCCATCTCTTGTAAGTCCCGTATTATTAATTTGCACTTCCAATAGATGCAACAGATAAATAATTCCATCTATTATTATGCTTCACGAAGAGCGAAGGGTGAGCCATCCATCTTCCATTTTGATAGACTACAAAGTCCAATGACTCCAGATATTAACAAACCATCCATTATTTCGATCGTCTACAAAACCCAATGAAATGTTGGTGTGAACACAGAAGCTAAAATTCATACAAACCTAGTCATCACAATGGACCATAAATGTTCTGGCTTGTCTCTCCTATGCTGTCCTTATGAGTTATCATATATGATTATACCTTATGCGAATTCACACCAATAGTATATAAAAACAACAAAAGATTTGAAAGCAACAAAATTTAACGTTTCTTCTTGTTTGTTTCTTTATTTTTATTAACATTGGAAAAAGTTATATGTTTATTTAAACTACAAAATAAATGCTATAAATTAGGATATATATTCAGATACATATTTATAAAAAAAAAAAAAAAATAAAGATAAAAAGTGGGCAGGGGAGCTTTAATCTTTAATTAATAGTTCTCAGCACAAAATCTCAAAATTTCTTATACAAAAAATTCGAGTTGATTACATTATATATATATAAAAAAAATGCCAGAAAAATATACATATATGTATATATGTAAATAAATTCTATAAAACGATTGAAGATTCTATTGTTCTTCATTAGATTCTTTTTGTGATGATTTCATTTTTTGTTTTTTATTTTTGAGATTTATGTATCTATTTAACTTAATCACAGAACTACGTCAGATTGTCTTGATGATTACTATTGTTATAATTATTATTATTATTATTTGTTATTATTTGTTGTTATACAATAATTTTCTTGTTCTCGGTCTTGTTGTAATTGTTCATATTGTATTTTATGGTAAATTCATTTGGAGCGATCATGACTTGCAGGTCCAACATGTTTGGCAAATTCGCTCATAACTTCCTTATAGATTACTGGATCTAAATTAACACCAAGCATATAAACAAGCCACCAATCGCCAATATCCAACTTCTCCGAGAGCGTACGACAAGTGTTCAATGGAATCATGCGATTGCGTGCATTTAATAAACGTGGCCGGAATTTCGGCATGAAAATTATCAGAGCGCTATAAGAAATAATTATATTGTAAGTATGTATATTGAAACGAATTGAGAAACATGCTATATCAACATACCGGAAAATCAATAATCCGATTAGTAAAACAATTAGGATCATGTACCAGAACCAAATGAAGACATATGTTTTTTCATTGACAATATTCAATGGCAATATACATAGAGAATCATGTTTCTGCAAGGACCCGGAAGCACCGAACTTATGGAATATGCATTTGGTAACACGTGGAAAGACATAGACCATGGGATCGATTCGTTGCTCTTGCGGTACATCCGATAACTGCATAATGCGTGTACCATATGATAAGAATTCACCATCGAAGAACCGATTCATTAGATACATTTGCACGACAATGTTAACAAAGCACAGCGCCTCACAGGCCCAATATCGTATGGCATACAGTTTATGGCGCTATTCGATTAGATGTTACAAGGACAATTATTAGATTAAGTTACTTAGTATTAAAATAACTTACCTTGACATGTTTGAAGAGATAATCGAGAAGTGCATCACGTTTAGATTCCTTTTCTTCACGAGTACAAATTGTAATATTTAGACCCATGACAATCATACGCATAAGACCGCCTTCGCATTTATCCCATAAGAATTTTGGTGTATAACACGCAATAGCCTAATGACGGATAAAGTGTTAGATTTCCATATATGCATGTACGTATGCATGTATATAGTAGATAGAATATTATAGTAAATTTGCTTCTTACAATTACAACTCAAGATGACTTAACAGATTTGAATTTCAATCTCTCTTTGTATTAAATCTCATTAGAATTCTATCTTCGTCACAACTCAAATTTTCACACTTTGATTTCACGCTTCGACAATTTCACAAATTCATTCAATAATTCATTCATTCATTGCTAGAGCGGTGTATGAACTTTTCAACATACTATGCACATATGTGACTTAGTAAAAGGGACCTTCGGAATTAATCTAGTCATGACGAATCTCTATAATATGCAAACTAGTTCTAGAATGTTTGTGTGTTTTAGTTGGAAGGAGCAGTTGTCTAAATTATTTACTTTGAATTACAATATAAATATAAGGCTAATTAATATGTTACAATAGGCGAAATCAAGGCCGCAATGATGAGGTGACTAGCTCCCGCTTTTCCCCTAATCGAAGGCATATGTCCAGTACATCCCATATCATAAGTATATTTTGTATTAAATGTGTTTGTGAAATTTGATTTCTTGTATGGTATAGGTTCTCCGACCCTTCTTCTACTCTATTCCTTCTCTCTTTACCATTTAACACATTTAATTAAATCAATTTAAGCACTGAACAACGTGATACCATAAATCGACTTTAATGATGATAAATTTACTTTATATATTTTACCCTGACAGGGTAATGAACAAACATAGGTTAAGTTAAAAAATAAAAGTTCACTCACATTACAACACTCAATTTGTCTTCAAAATACTGAAATAATACCCTAGATGGCATTTGAAAAATATTTTGCCTATTGATTATTGAAGAAAATTTCAATTTTCTTTTATTTCAGATGATCAGAAATGAGTTTATATGGTACAATATATGTACGAGTATTTATGTTTTTTGTATATGACTTCAGATTTTTCACTTGCTTATATTAAAATTCTCTCAATTGAACTTTTAGTTTTCTTAAAATATTTTTTACTTTACTCTTTTCGGTTGATAAAGATAATGATGATGATGACGACAATATTGTTGCTGATGATGATGATGATGTTACTTAAGTTCAAGTCAAAGATACATTTTCACAGCGCGTGTTTATCAAATGACTTCAATTAAGAGATACATAGTTTTTATGCTTGACAGTTGAAGCAGACACAAGTGAACAAAAGAATTTCGTATCTTTTCTATTTAAATATGTCAAAGAGATCATTGGAATGGAAGAAGTTATGATCCAATTAATGGCACACAAAGAACAAGAACAAAAAAAAAAAAAAAACTATTGATAGTGATATATACAAGTATGGTTTAACTTCATTTTGTCTTGGATCAAATTCACAAAATATTTAACAAAAATAAAATATTATGTTAATTTTTATGCCATAAAATTTTTATAAATGCATTGTCTTTTAGTTAAATGTTACTCACCTGAAAAAAGAGCACAAAGCAAACCCATTGATAGTAAGTGTAATATTTCTTGGCATCCTCATCGTTAAAATCATTTGCAATGCCGGGATGCGCTACTTCACGTCCAACCTTAAAATGATATATAATAATGATATTTTCTTAACATATAAAATATAATATAATGCCATGTGATTAAAGAAATGAAATCAAAAAAAAAAAAAAAAGTTATACAATAGTATTAAGTATATAGAAATGTACATTTATATGAAGAAAACATATGAAGATTAAAAGGTTTTTCTATGAATTTAATTTAAATTTAATACACATTTCATCAAATATCTTTTCTTTGACTGATTTTTCAGTATGATTATACAATATTATGTGCAAATGTACATTTATATACTATGTACTACATATGTACATATGCAAATGAAAGCATACTTTGAGAATAATTTCAATCCATCAAAAACTAAACTTATTTGGAAAATGTTTTCTTAACTGAAAGTCAAAATATTTACAATAAAATAAGGTTTATCAAAATTTTTAATGTATTTAATAATATTTTCTGTACATTTATATAAATGAAAATGTATTTGAAAACTCCTCTCAATGAATCAATTGAAAAGAAGACGATTTCTTAAATTTTATATGCTAACATGTAACATATGTTTGTAGTATATTTGAATATTTATTAAGTGTTTCAAAAATATTTAAGTGCAAATTAGTTATATCACTATGTATAAATGTTGCATTTAGATAAATGTATGTCAATAAATGAAACATACATATGTATATTTGCAAATTTAGATTAAAAATAACGACATACATCTATGGTAAATTATTTATATTATTACCTGCCTCCGGAATGCATCCGGCATTGTAAATGTGCTATGTATCCAACAAAATGTGTTTACCACATGCGGTGGAATTCCATTGACAATGCAACTAATGGGTTGCCCCACAAACTGTGTGGCCGTAATGATTAAACTGCAAGTGAGCAACAGCACCGTCGTGAACGAGTTATGCAAACGAAAGACCGCATTGTCCGTTTGTATTTCCTGGTATTTTAGGTAACTTTTTAAACTCCCCAATAACTTATACATGTTGGCGTATGTTAATTTCTTTTGCTTTTGCCTTTGTTTCTTTAAATAATAATAATTATTTGCTGATTGAATTGGCAGTATGAATTTGTTTCACTTCAATCTCTTCAATATTTTTTATTATAACTTATTGTTAAGTTCGATTTACTTCTAGGCATATCAACTGAAAAGAAACAAACAAATAATAATTATTTTCATTTCATTCGCTTATAATTTATTTGAAGGGTTTTAAAAACTATTACTAATGCTTACTACAGAGCCTAGTGCTCCGCTAGGCGTTCAAATCATGATAGAATTTATATATGTACACATACATGTAGTGGAGCGAAAATGGAAAAAAAAAAAAAAATTGTTTTTTTTAAATCTCCTTGAAGATCAATCAATCTCCCGACAGGAAAGTTTCATTCGTACAAAAAACCAAAAAATTATGACTTTATTTTCAGATGGTGGAACGTGAAGATTTTACCGGTATACCAGCATTATACTTTGTGACTATTTCATTTTGGAGAATTTGATTTAATTCATATATGTATGTAGTTATAATTAAAGTTCAGTTTGTGCCATTTTAAGACATTGGCTTAGATAGCTTAAATATTGTACGAACCTGTCTAAAACTATAGACCACCTATTGATAATATAGGAATTTTGAAATTAAAAAAAAAATTAAATAAAAAATGTTCACTCTAATGTATACATATTATAAATGTATGTATATAAATTTTATATAAGTATAGTGGCAAATTTATTATTATAGATCAATCAACTTTACTTCAGCATTTATTGAGTCTGAGAAAACAAAAAACAAATGGTTCCCTACATTAAAGAAAAGAAAATAAAGTAAACGAAACTGAAATACAAAATATCTGTGACATTAAAATAACATAAGAATTCCAATAATATTGAAGAAAATTCAATCAGAATATAATCAGACTGCTGATAGTCGTCAGAACGATCGAGACCAAATGGTAATTGGAATTTTATAAAGTAACAAATTGTCAATAATCGAACTTTGACATGAGCAACAACCAATATTAATAAAGAGGTTCTTGATGATGATTGCGGGAAACTAAAGCAGCATAGAACAGAACAAGCATCAGAGGCCTACCTATAAGTAGCGCCTACTCATACATAAATAAAAATAAAAAAAAAAAACAATAACCATAAAGAATCTTCATTCGAGTCTGGGCTTTCAATTAAATTTCACTTTAGTTGAATTCTTTCCTGCCCTTTTTCTTTCTCTTTGCCTTTGCATTTGTCTTTGCTCTGCTGTTTTGATTCATTCAGTTCCATTGTGTTTGTAAGATGCCATTAAAAGTAGCTTACTGAGTGTTACTTTTTAGAATGATAAGTGCATTACCCTCAAAGTGGCCTCTAAAACTTGGCATATTCGACTTTCGGTTATTTTATAATATACGAGTATATAAAGCATGCTCACTAGAGTGAACAGATGAATAATTGGGATTGACTCAAATATGCTAGAGTACTATGTATCATTTATAGAGATCTTCAGATCCCAATTATATAAGATAAGATCTAATGATTCAGCGTATTAATATATACCCACATATGTATGTTGAACTTGAACTTGATGCTCTAGTGGGTGGTACGCCTTATAGATATAATCGAACTTCCCCTTAGTGAATTCACACGGGACCAGGATTTTATGATATTCTTTAACCTTTCTTTCACCTTTCTTACATCTACATATGTATATTTAAAATAATCAGTAAATTTAAGTTGAATTACACTCTTCCAATTTTCTTCCTCAAAAAAACCTTTATATAGAGATTGAATCACTTTATCTGGTACGTTACTCTTCATTTCCACAAAGGTTCGAAATAAGTTAATTGACAAAGAAATTCGTCCAAATGTAGATAGCACCTTATTAGCACACGTAAATTCTTCTTCACCGGTCAATTCTCCGTCATAGTTATCTGAATCTGAAATTCATGAGATAGCCAGAACTCTGCTGAAAATCTATTCATCGTACTGGTCCTGCATATGAATGTCACAACAATATATATACGAGTATATTGTACATTTCTACATGGACGGTTTTGTGAAGAATATCGTGGAGTTTTTTGAATTTATTCTTCGTGTCCCAATGCATCAGATCCAGATATAGAAATATTCTTACAACGTGCAGAGGTACATTGCAATATATTATAAATTTTCTCAAAAAGACAGGTTCAAAGACGTTTGCTTTTAGTTCTTAGTTGTTCGTCTTCTACATTTAATACAATCATTGGCTTGTATTTTAAAAATATTTCATAAGTTGCTGGGAAGAAATACAAACTACTTAGTAGTAATATCTTTTTATACTCTTCACGAGAGTCAATAGTATTATAAGTTTACCATGAAGTTTGTAACAAACAGAAGGAGACTTCGCAGACCACATAAAGTATATATATTTGTGATCAGCTCGATGAGACGAGTTGAATTAGCCAAATCCGTCTGCTGACCGCTTGTATGCGAACTAGTCCCTAAGTTGTTGACCTAGAGGCTGAAATTTTGTACATAGGTTTCTTTTTACCTCGGACAAATTATTTGCTGGAACTAGCCGGAGGGGTGCCCCCATACAAACCACAAGGCAAATTTAAGTAATGTTCTTATAAGAAAACTTTTGTATTTATGGTTCGAACGATTCGATTTGGACGTTATAAGTTTCTGGTCCATATCCACCAATCATGTAAATTTCATGATCTTAGGGCCACCAGGATGTGTATCTCCCATACAAACCCCCATTTAAATTAACGTTCTTATTAGAAGATCTTTTTTGTTTTTTGTGCTATCACATTGAAATTTGGACACAATAAGTTACTAAATCATTTCAAGATCCTAGGATTACTAGATCGTATAGCACCCATACAAAAAAAATTTTCTAGGGGCTGCGTGAAGAGTATTACGTCTTCGGCATAGTCGATAGATATTCTTCAGTCTGGTTTTCTTCTTGTTAGTTCTTGGAGAAAGAAACTCATCAGAGTTCAATTGCCAGCTGTAAAATTTGTTTATTGTGGAGAAAAAAATTACTGTATGGAAATTAATTGTTAGGAGATCAAAATACATTAAAATTAGAACGAAAGAGCTTACATGTGCTTGAAATCAAGCTTCAGTGTAGACAGCGAAGTTCGACTGTATTAAGATTAAATATCTTTGGATTTATATGTCTGCAGAGAGTTGAAAATGTAAAAAGTTTTCTCATCTTACAAATATCAAACTAAGAGTGATAATACTAAGTACAATATGCAATATTTCCAGTACAATAGATTTTATACTGGTGATTTACGTATTCATTGAAAAGTGTAAAATTGCAAAAATTTCAAAAAATATTAATTTGAAAATCAGCATGTTTTTTGTTTTCATGATCAACACCATGTATATGTATATGTTACGTAGATATGTGTACTAGACAGATTTATATGTATGTATTGTATGGATATAAGTATTCCTATGTTGTTTTGTCACTTGAAACACTTTAAATTTAAATTGTTTGGCACTTGTTGTTGTAGTTGTTATTCATTGTATATTGTCACTCGTTGTAGATTTGCAATACTTTCCAAACCCCTCAATTCTCTCAATTTCCACAGAGACACTCGTATTTATGTACATATATGTTTGTACCTATATAAGAATCTATTATATATACACATGTGTACGAATATAAAGTCCCCTAAGAGTGATTTTGAATAAGGGAAAAAAAACAAAAACAAAACAGAAACTGCAAGTGCAATAAGTGCGATAATATTATGTAACCTTAAATCCTCGCTGGTATATTTTCTGGTTTGTTTACACCTATAAATTTTATAGAAGTAAGCATCAACGAATTGAATTCGATGTACCCTCGCATCACTTGTAAAGATATATAATATCTATGTAGTTTAAAAGGGGAAGTGATTAAGCTGGGTGAGAAAATCATATATGCATATGTATGTCCATATGATAATCAGAAATGATCTTAAGTAATAAATTTAATAAAAAAATAATATTGATACTATGGATATTTTGTAGGTTATCAAACAATATTTTCAAGGTTAAAAAAATGCCATTAAAATTAATTGTATTATAATTTTAATGCCATATCTTTATACATATGTACTCCGATTTAAAGAGAATTAAAAATATTATTGCAGTTTCAATAAAATCCATTTTGACAATGATACTTTTATATGATATTTCATATGTGCAAAACCGGCGTAGTAAGCACATGTAATAGACAATATATTTATATAACATATATACGTACATATGAATTTAAGCTAAATATAATACTAAGTATTTAGATACGTGTACTTTAATATAATATACTAGTGTTGTAGTAAACATACAATATATACATAAGTAAGTACATGGGTTTGTTTTAATTTCATTGTCAAGGCTTGTTTCGTTTCGTTTTGTTTAGTTCGGTCTACATGTTTCTGGTATAATATTGTATTATTCTCTTGGCATTGAAATATAACAATGGCAAAATAATGAAGCAATGTTGTTGTTTTTAGAGTGTCTCTCACAACAAACAATCTAAATTACCTCCATAGGAAATGTTTGAAATGTTTATGGAAATAATCACCCTTAGATACCAGTCACCAGTTGTTGGTTGTCTATGTAGTTACAATGCTTAAGAATTGAATTAATGTTATTGTATATGAACAGTTACCATATCTGTAGCTAAGATCCTTGCAATACTGGACTACGAAGGTCCTATAAGAATCACTCAGGTTCGAAGGTGAAAGGCGGAGTTGCTCAGGATATTACCTTTGCAAATTACAATACATTATGGTAAATTTGAGACTGATCCATAGGATAAAATTGATTATGTAAAAAATATATTGATGAGAATAAAATAGAGTACATTCATAGTTAACTATAAACTATTGGAAAGCTTCATTATCCAAATGAGAAATCTAATAAGCGATCGATTGAAAAGGCCATAGGCCAAGAGATTTTCAATTTTGCATATATGTATATACAATCACGTATAGTACATATGTAGAATATTATTTTTATAATGGTTAAGATGCCTCCGGAATTTGTGTTCATGTACAAGTGTAATTTTGTTATTCTATTGCAGCCCTTTGTGATCAGATCTTGCATGCATCTTGTACCATTTTCAATTTTAAGTTAGCTTCAGCTAGAGTTCTATCATAAATTCCGGTAATTTGTAGTGTATCGAATTGTAAACGAAAAACATGACGACAACAATTCAACAATTAAACAAACAATCAATGGAATTAACATTAAATCTAACAAATTCTGTTCAAATTGGAATTCGTTCCGTTAAATTGCAATTTTCGATTTTTCACGGTAAAAATCTGCATATTTGTTGTAAATAGCAACTAGGAGTTTAAAATTCGATACGGTTTCATTTCAGTTTTTATACCTTGCAAAAAATAAATATTCTACTAAGAAAATTTATATATATAAACTAGCTGGCCTGCGACTTCGTACGCGTGGTATTCGAAATATGTTTGTAATAACTGGTACGACATCATTCGCGTCAACTTTAGTTTTTTTTATTATTGACACACTTCGTTACATTGACTGTACATTGACTTAATTAATGTAACAGTGGGTGTAAAAACACTCTCTCCTGCGCCGCACCCAGTTAAAATCTCTGCTTCTATCACATTTTTATACAAAAAAAAATATGAAATAGCGAATAGTTCTACTTCATTAACTCATAAATCGTGTTTTTCTAGTATTTATCGCCCGTTTGTAGTTAGGGTGAGATATTTTCTTTTAAATCCTATTTTGTTGTTTATCGTTTGGAATGAAATAAACGCTACATCTAACAGGAAGCTGACTACAATACACCAGTGAAAACAGCATTGAAATCGGTTAAGCCATTCCTGAGATGACTGACTGTGCACAGACAGAAAAGCGTTTACAATTATATATATATAGATTTGATGCAGGCTATTTAAAAGTTCGCTAATTTAAAAAATTTTCATTTGACTAAACAATTTGTTATCAAATAAGTAATATCAAATTTTTAGTAATGTCTAACAAATCGTTATAAGATTCTACCAAAATTGTTAAACTTGGAACAATTCTACTAAATCGGAAATTCTGTTGCAGCCTAAGGTAAGGCAATTATATCCACAGTTGTCATTTGCTCCTGCCCATCCCACGGGGTCCCGCACAATAACCTTAGTAAAAAAAAAATAAGGTACGCATTATAAAACTCCACAGGGACCACAAGGAAGGGTACCCCCCATACAAAGCCCAAGGTAAAATTAATTATTGTTCTTATTAGAAAACCTTTTTATTTATGGTTTGATCGAACTGAAATTTTCATTATGAGTTTCTGATCCATATTCACCAACCATGTAAATTTCATGATCCCAGGGCTATCAGGAGGGGTAACTCCGATACAAGCCCCCATTTATATTAATGTTCTTATTAGAAAAAGTTTTTTGTTTATTGGTTTATTGAACTGAAATTTGGACACTATTTGTTTCTGTTCTAATCCATCAACCAGGTAAATTTCATGATCCTAGGATTACCAGCAGGGGTACCTCCCATACAAGCCCACATTAAATGACAAACTTATAAAGAGTAATTGTACAATAAAGTACCACTCAAACTGTATTTTTTTGTCGATACTCAAATTTTAACAGAGAGCGAAAATGTTTTCTAGCGGATGCGTGAAGAATATAACATCTTTGGCATAGTCGAAAATATACCCTTCTTCCTGGTTTTGATTTCGAAGGGGTAGACTAAACTCCTGCATTATTTGCTGAAAATATTTTCAAAATAAACTATTTCTTTGTCATTGTCGGCTCAAATTGCCAACTTAGATTTAAGGCACTTAAGCATCTTGAGAGCATATTTGGTTGCTGAAATAAATAAAAGAAAACACTTAACCGAAATGTACCCTACCATCGAAAGGCCGCCTCTGGCCTCATGTGCATATATACTGAAATTATAAGTAAAACTCTTAACTGCTTTTTAATTCTTATTGTTCTTTCTCCATTCATACAATATTTATAACACATAGTAATAGTAACTATAATTTTCATAGAATACCAAATAAGTATGTAGTAAGTAAACTGAAAGGCCCCATCTTCTTTTAAGCAAAATCTTATCATTCATATTCAGTTATATGTAAATAACTTCATAAATGTGATAGAAGAGATTTAATTTAATGATATCCTAAAAAATATACTAAATGTATGTGTTATCTACTTTATTAAATATTGTATGTACTTGTATATCCAATAACTTTTTGACTTCCTCTCGTATTTCATGTACATACATATTTCTCTTTAGATTTTTGTATATTTGCTTTGCAATTAAAAGCTTTTAATTTTGACCTTAACATAAATGCAATGACAATTACAATATATGATGAGATACAGTATCTATAGGTGTAAATGCAATTGTTGTTGTTGTTGGTGTTGGTGTTGGTGTAGTTGTTAAGCTGTTTTAACTACCATAAAACACTAATAAAAAACTTATTGCGTTAATGTAGTAGAATCTTCTGAAACTTCTGTTGAAGTGAGAGTATTGAAACTTCATTATTATACAATAAGTTTTAAAAACAAAAAAAAAAAAAAACAACTTTGAGTAACAAGATTCACAATTTCTCCCCCAACTTTCTTTATTTCTTCCCATGGTCTTCGTAAATTAGTCAGATTGGTTGGTGATTGAAAATATTTACAATCGAAATGGAAGTGATCGTAATTATATAGTTTGTTACCTACACAACATAGTGATTATGCTCCTATGTTTTACAAAAAAAAAAAAAAAAAAAATTAAATTTGTTGATTGAGTATGGAAGTTATTATCTATAGATACTAGACCCATGTATCTTCTTTATTGTAGTTAATTTTAATAATGCTCAGGATCTTGTTTTATTTCGAAATATATAATGAAAACTTTTTAAATGGGTGATTACAACAATAGAGAGGTCAATAACATTAATTACTCATTATGGTTTCTAGGTTTATTGTTGTTGCTGTTATTGTTGTAAGGGCCTCAATTGATTGACTCACGCATGCACGCACGCACGAACGCCTCAGAGGCACATCAGAAAGATTCAACATAAAATTTAAAAAGTTATAAATTGCCAACTTCCGTTTAAAATAAACAGATAACACAAACAAAAATACAATAAAATGAGAGAGACAGATATATGTAGACAAAAGGTAGTCAGAGCAATCAACTGACTGTCTGACAAATAGTAGGAGATTCAGAGAAAATATCATTGAAAAATAGTCCTTACAGACTCCTCCAACTAAGTGATAATAATAATCCAATGTTTTCTTATCTAACGTGATGAAGCACATTTTTTTTTTTTTTGGTATCATTAAAGTACTATACGATTATAATATGATTCATCAGAGTTTCTCAATTACTGGAAATAACAGATCTATAACAGGAAAATAAGGCGGGAAATGTTTGATGTTTATCATGCTACATTCGATATATTTTTCTGTTTCATACATATCGTAGTATGACTCTCATATAAGTTAATTTGCAATTTCACAAAGGCATTAGTAGTCTTAATATGTATAACTTGGATCTACTAGAACAATATGGTAAGCACATAAGTATATTGTTAGACCAATTCTTGAATACGCATTTTGTGTATGGGACCCACAATTTCAAACGAATCTGTTCAAAAAGAATTCTTGCATTTTGCATTGCGTTACTTTTAATGGGATCTTAATATTAACCTTCCTTTATACCATTGCCGCCTTAAGCTAATCGACCTACTGAAATTGTCAAATCGTCCAACGACTCTAAGTGTCATGTTCTTGCACCATTTAATTATTGGCAGTATTTACTCCCCATTTTCGCTTAGTAACATAAACTTTAATGATCCCCCTAGGGTAACTACCAATTTTTACCCTATACTTGTTGGTGCCTGTAGATATAGGTATGTACATATTTGCAATATGATCCATTTCGTGTTTTATGTCAATATTATAACCTGCATTACTAACTGTACTAACTGTACTTCTTTTGCTCAGCTGAAATCCCATTAACTTTTCATATATTGTGTAATTAAGATATATGTAAATTATTATAGTTTATGTGGTTGATGTCGTTAGGTTTGTAGCCACGAAGTAGTTTCTTAGTTCTATATTGCATGTTCACTAATCCTAGTAGTTCAGTACCAAAGGGTCTTGTGGGCGTTACCCAGTCTTGTTCGGTTTTTAATGGACCCCAGCTCGTGTGGTAAAATATCATGAATTTTTTTATATGCAATTCCCTAGTTGAACCTTTTGGACCAATATACAATAATATTGATTATACCACCATACAATAGGAATATGGTAAGAATATATCGTATTTAAAATATGGGGGAAAGAGGCATACAATATTTTAATTATTGTATATGAATCCATCAATTGAATTAATTAACAAGTGGTTTGAAGTATATTGAAAATCAAGAAAAGGGCAATTTTCAATATTTTTATTGTAATTGATAAAGCCGGCAATGTACAAAAACATAAATGTATGTAATAAATCTTAAAGTATATATACGTATATCTAAAACATTAGTGCATCCATTCATTGTGATATATGTACATGTGTAGGTGAGTATCTATGTGTCTAGATTGAAGCTTTATTTGCTTTGAATGTCAAAGAACTTTGGGATATAAGCACATACATATGTAGATAGTGAGAATTTTAAGTACAATAAGCGTACTTAGAATGCCATTAATGTTAATCATTTCATTTCATTGAGAATCTTTTTTTGCAAGTGAGAATTATACAAAGCTATCTATTGTTGTTCATGTTATTGTTGTTGGTGTTTCAAGTTTCATTGGAAATAAAGAGCATAACAATATTTTATGGGATTGAGATTGTTCCATACAGAGGGGGGGGGGGGGGGGGGGGGGAAGGGAAAACCCCTTTTTTTCCCTCCGCCCTTTTCCCAACCCCCCCCCCCCACCCCCCTAACTTCCCGAAGGCAACCGCCACCCTTTTTTTTTTTTTTTTTTTTTTTCAGGTGTCTCTTTCCCCCCCTTTCTTCCTTCCTCACTTC
>JBANCV010001519.1:0-14543 GCA_037040105.1 Amiota albilabris
AATAAATGCAAAGTTTCATTCCAAACTATTTTGTAGTTTTTTTTCTTTTTGAAAAGTTCGGAAACTTTTGACACACCTTGTATTTTGTATTCCAGAGGAGAAGTCCTGTTGTTAAGTTGGGGTTACTGTTAGACTGGTTGTTAGTAAAAATATATAATTGTCTGCAAGTAATGAGGCTTTGTCAGAGTGCATTTAATATGGGGTTCATGTCAATAAATCACCTGTATGCGTTCCAGCCATTTTTTACTGTGCAACAATATTCGATTTGAATTTCAGAATGGTCAGAAGAAATCGAGGGACAATTTGAAAATATCTTATGTTCAAATTTTTTAATACACAGAAATCTATCAGGTCCGGTATCTTCGTCCAGTCGGTTGGAAAATATGTATGTTCACCTGTACTAAAGTGCATCCTCCCAATCAATTGAATTTCACTTAGCAAAGTTTTATACTCTTCACGTAGTGAATAGTAGTATGAGTTTGTCATGATGTTTGTAATGCAAGGAAGGAGACGTCATAGACCCTATAAAGTATATATATTCTTTTTTGAGCTAGAGAGCTGAAACTTTCTTTTTACCATGCGCAGCACATTTTCGGAATCAGCCGAATCGGAACACTAAGGGGATACCTCCCATACAAATCACCTACCCAAATTCATGTTCTTATTAGAAAAGTTTCTTACTTCTTATGCTATCATCTTAAAATTTCGACATAATAAGTTTCTGATACATATGATGAAACCATGTAAAACCTAGATCACAAAAAACGTGTTTTAGGGGCCGCGGGAAGAGTATTACATCTTCGGCATAGTCGAAGATACCCTTCTTTCTATTTTTTTTTTTTATTCTTTCATCGACAGACTGTGTACATATTTTGGTTCCAATATCCTTAAACAGTTTTAAAAAATTATGGAAGCGATTACAGAACCCAACAGAATTTATTTCTTTAAACAAAATCAATTCTTTTTTTTGAGTAACTTGATATACTTATTGCATATTGTGTAATAAATATTAAATGCGATTAGAGAACCCAACAGAATTTATTTCTTTACACAAAATCAATTCTTTTTTTTGAGTAACTTGATATACTTATTGCATATTGTGTAATAAATATTAAATGACTTTTGCTATCTTTTATTTGCACTTTTTCATTCATTACCCTTCTGCTTATATCCCTTCCTACTCATCTTATTTACAATGACAAATATTTATTTCTTGTTTCCCTTAGTGTTTCTCGGCCTTGATCCCCGATCCCCAGTTTACATGTTTGGCGTTGAAATTTCCTGCAGTGATGAACCTTGGGCCAAGTTCTTTAAAGTAGTCCTTAAATTGAGCTGTTGAAATTGTGTGTCTAGGTGGGCAATAAATAGCTGCAATTGCAAATATTCCATATTTGTCTTCCAGTAGCAGTTTGGACGCCCGTATGTAAGCATGCTGCTAGTTTTTGAGTTCTACGTGACGTCCATTATTTGTAATAATGATAACAGAACCACCATATCCTGTTCTATCCGGGCTTGTTCTATATTTTTGATAGCCGGGAGTAATAAATTACTGATTATTTGTGCAATGAGTTTCAGAGATGAGTGCTACGTCAATTAAATTTTCATTTAGGAATAGTTGAAGCTGTGGAATATGTTTGTGCAGTCCATTGCATTCCAAGCAGTTATTCTTAACTTCCAATATAATCCACTTTGCGTGTTAAGCTTATTTACCAGCAGTCCCAATATGTTCATCATGTTAGTTACCTGTTCAATCAATTGTCTCATCATGATTTTAAGTTCTGCATTATCGACAGGTGGAACTTCTGTCTGTATTCGGACTATCAGTAGAGCTTACGAGGACGGTTTATTAAGTACCCGTGTTTGAAGATAGAGGACGTTCCTGAGTGAAGTTAGTGTTATCATCGTGTACTGCCATCTATGAGATGACGCTAATACAAATTGATAGGTTAGTTTCGATTTGGCAGCCATCCGAGTCGGACGTGTTTTGTGATTTTCGCTAAGATGAAAAAAGAGCAGTATCGTTCAGTAATTCGTTTTTTGTTTTTAGATGAGAAAAAAAATGCGAGGAGATAAAAGCAAAGTTGGATGCTATTTATGGGGACACGTCGTCATCTATGACCACAGTGAGATATTGGTTCATCGAATTTAAACGTGGGCGAACATCCCTTGTTGATGAGGAGCGACCAGGAAGCCCGACAAACGTGGTTAGCGAAGAAATCATTGAAAAAGTCCACGTCATGATCTTCGCTGATCGATAAATGATACTGCGCGAAGTAGCAAAGGCCGTAGGTGTGTCGCCTGGAATGACAATAAATATTTTACATGATAAGTTGACAATGAAAAAATTGTCGGCCCGATGGGAGGCGCGATTGCTAACGCTGGACAACAAACGGATGCGGTCTTTAACTTCGAAACAGTGTTTGGGGGAATTTACGCGAGATACGAAGAACTTTTTGCGTCGAGTTGTCATCGTTGATGAGACTTGGATTTATCATTACACACCCAAAACTAAGCAACAATCAAAACTTTGGATTTCTCCTGATGAATCTGCACCAAAGAAGACGAAGACGTTTCCATAAGCCGGTAAGATCATGGCGACGATTTTTTGGGATGCAAAGGGCGTCATGCTCATGGATTCTTTAGAAAAAGGAAGAAATATCACCGGAAAATACTACAGTGAGTTATTGGACCGCATCGACCAAAAATTGAAGGAGACACGGCCGCATTTGAGGAAAAAGAAAGGTGTTGTTTCATCACAATAAAGCACCAGCACATTCATCTGGTGTTGTCTCCGCCAAACTGCATGAATTGCGTTATGAATCGCTGCCGCAACCTCCGTACTCACCTGATCTGGCTCTCTACGACTTTTTCTTGTTCTCTAATATTAAAAAATTACTTGCGGGCAAAAAATTTAGCTCAGAAGAGGAAGTCATCACCGAGACAGAGGCGTATTTTGGAGAGTTCGACAAATCCTATTTGATGGAGGGGCTAAAAAAAGTGGAGAAGTGTATCTTTCTAAAAGGGGACTGTTCTGAAAAATTAAAAAAAAATTTTTGAAAAAAATGGTGTCGTCATTTCTAACACTTAATGAACTGCCCTCGCATTCTATGTACATATCGACAAAAAATTAAACAATTTTTGGAAAATCCACCGGAAATGTCGGTAACTGGAAGTTCTTAATAAAGAAATTACAATTACACAAAAACAACATGCAAGCAACCGACTTGTGTGTTGTACAAAACCAAGCCGATGTACGAAGAAAAGAGACCGAGAAACACATAGAAGCTCGTAGTTGATCTAATTTTTGGGCAAGACTGAACAGAATATTTTGGATGCAAATGTTGTATTGTTGAGATGACTTAAAAGAGGTCTTTGTCTGTTTTATAGAAGTTACACTTCTATGATGTGTACGATGGCACATGCGCGATTTGCTGCATTTTATGGTTTCTTTTGTTTGATTTCAACTTTATCGAAACAGGATTATTGTTGGTATTGATTTCATTTTGAACTTGCGAGTATGTATTTGGTATAGGCGTAACTGTCGTAGATTTGACCAATAACACGATCGATACATGCGTGGAAGCCTCCTTGTTGTTGAGATCATAGGACTGGGTATTAGTAGTTGTTGTTGCGGTAACTGCATGCAATGACACGATCGATGCAGTTGTTGAGTATACTGTAGTCGTTGATGCTGTTGTAGCTATTGAAGTAACTGATGTGCTTTGTGTTGTGATTGTTGTTGTTCAATTTTTTGTTGTGGCCAGAAAAGACGAATGAGAAATACTCATATTCGATATATCGAACCTCGCAGAATCGATTTGAGCGTTTTGTAAACATGGTATATTACACAATCAAGCAACACAATCTCAGTCGAATGTGCTAAACACAGGCTCATGGTACAAGAAGTGAATTTTCAATGCCAGTCACATGTGGAATCCAGGGATTTTTTTGTTATTTCTTTTTAATAAGATGTATTAGTTTTTTTTTTTTTGTTTGTTAATATTGTTTGAAGGTCTCGAATTTGTTTTAACGAAACTTTATTTATTGAATTATTAATGGTAAAGCACTCATATAAAGGTTGTGGATTTTGAGATTTCAGTGTCTGTACAAACAAGTGTTTCTTTTTTGTGTTGTCATTACAATACCAAGGAGAGGACGAGCTGAATAGGTCGTCGCAGGCAATCAAACGCGAGGCGAGTTACTTCACGTGCACACCGCACTGATGACCAACGAGAGATCGATAATGCAAAAAGTCATATTGGCATGGCCGAATTACGTTCGAGAGCGACAGAAAATGAACGGCAAGTGGATAGAAACAAAATGCAGCGAGTTCATGCACATCAAGCGCAATGGCAGCGATCATGATCAATTGCGCCTTCGTGTTGCTCTTATGAGTTTGGAACGAGCGGCATTTCAATACGATTCGGAAATCAATTACGGTGCGGACAGGTTAGAAATGATTGGAGGGATGCCAGTCAGAATTTCATTGGTGAAACTCCTGGATTGTATTATGCGGGTGAAAATGTAACACAATTTCATGCCCACTTTCACGGTAATTGCAACACAATTGCCTTCGCGATCACCGTCAACAAATCACAAGGCTAGTCGTTGAAAGTTTCCGAAATCAAGTTGAAGTCTCCGTGTTTTTCGCATGGAAAACTGTATGTTGCCTGTTAGCGAGTCGAAAGCCAACATCCCTATTTATTTACGCGCCAGAAAATAAAACGAAGAATGTGGTTTATCATAAAGTTTTAAATTCAATAGATGTATGTATTTTTACGGTAAATAAAAAATATTAAACTCACTCGAATTACCAGCAAGTTTCATTTAAAAACTTAACAAAATTCTAACCGTACACGAGGTTTTTATGTACTTTATAAAAGCTTACATTTTTGGCGAGGCAACGCGTGCCGGGTATACTAGTATGAAATAAATTTGAAATTGTCATATTTTTTTTGAAATTTTAATGAAAAATGTGGTAGGGAAGAAAAAGAGAGCTCAAAGAATTATGCACATTTCCATTTTAGTTTCTCACAATTAGCCACAAAGACAACGCGATAATTCAGACAGTAGTTGCTTTGCATTGTAGGCTCTGTAATACGGACACCACGCTTTTTTATTTACCTCAAAAGTCCGGACACTTGTTTTTTTTTAATTTTTGTGTGCTATTTTTAAAACAGGGACTTCCCTTTTTTTATTTGCATAACAAATGTCAGTTAGAAAAACGAAAACGCTGATTTCCTGTTTTATAACACAGAATTTATTGCCTTTCTATCGTATACATATATTGCCATTACTATTAATCTTCGCTTTGGTGAGTTAATAATGCAGGAGTGAAATAGATTTTTTGTGGTAAAATATTTAGTAATTTATTTGTATTAATTACGCTTATTGGCACCAATACTAATTAAAAAAACAGACATTTTTAACAATTGACCAAAATATGAAATCTTACAAAAGATAAATAAAGGAAGCTGTCTTCGTCAACTTGC
This sequence comes from Amiota albilabris, assembly GCA_037040105.1. Classification (NCBI taxonomy): domain Eukaryota; kingdom Metazoa; phylum Arthropoda; class Insecta; order Diptera; family Drosophilidae; genus Amiota; species Amiota albilabris. The sequence continues at coordinate 5,493 of JBANCV010001519.1, forward strand.
TTTGGGGTAAAATGTAGGCAAATCTACAATTTACGACATTAAATTGAAAGGAAAAAGAATTGAAATTATTTCATTGTTTTTTTTTTATACCAGTTATATGGCGTAAACAGAAAGCGGCTTGGGAAAACGCAAAACTTTGAGATCTGCTGAGTACCAACTGATGGAAGATCGCTTGTATAGTTGGGTTATAAATAAAAGGCAACTTAAAACACACACAAATTTATCTGGATTTAGTAGAAAAAAAAAGCTGAAATATTATGTGCGATTTGGCCAAATGCTGGGTTAAAAATTTTCACTCAGGATATGGATTAAAAAGCCTCAAACTATCTGGCGAAACATAATCAAACGATTATGTTGCCGTAAGACCCTTCATTAAAGAGGTGCACGCAAAAATTGTAGAGATGAATATCACATTTTTGCGGATGAGACTCCTCTATTTTGGAAGAAACTGCCAAAAAAAACTCTTGCATTGCTTAGTGAGAAATCCGCATCTGGAGGTAATGTCGGAAAAGAGAGAATAAGTGTTCTGGTTTGTTCCAATGCAACGGGAGAACATTAACTTAAATTAGTTATAATCGGAAAAATCAAAAATCCAAGAGCTTTTAGAAAAGTTAACTTACTGTAAGAATATTATATCTCCAAAAGACTGAACTATTGTTTAAAAGTTGGTTTGAAAAATCAACTAAAAAGCAAGTAGGAAGTTATTTAAAAGAAAAGGGTTTGCCAAACAAAGCACTTCCACTGCTTGACAATGCGACTTACCAACCTCAATCATTATCAGACATCAATAAAGATATACGTGTCATGTTCTTGCCACCAAACTGTACGGCGCTTATTCAAATTATGGATAAAAACAATATTCAAATTTTAAAGATAAACTACTGTAGAAGTTTTTTATCTCTTCTTTTGTGCAGCTTAACAAATAATTTGATGGACTTTTTAAAAAACGTTTCGTAAAAGACATTACTTTTCCAGCATCAAATGCTTGTGGTATTTTGGAAAAAAAAGTCATTACGAAATGCTTTAAAAAAAATATTGTATAACTAAAAAGGGATTCGGATCATGATTTTCCACTTACGGTTTTACGCCGTAACTCAACAGAAATAGTCGCCTTTCTTGTTGAAATTTCTCCAGATGTTTATATTACATTGAGGTTGATGAGTAGCTTAATGACTACTCTGAATTTACAACTGATGATGAGTATGAAGAAGACAATATCGAGAACATCAATCACGATGATAATGAAAACCAATGACCAAGAATTCTCCACTCACAAGCTGTATCTGCGTTTAATATATGTCTTAAATGCGCAGAAGAACAGGATTTTTCTACAGGAGACATTTTAAAACTTATTAATTGTTGCTGTTGCTTACAAAAAGCCAAATGAAACAAAAAAACAATTCAAAATTGCAAATTTTTTTCAAAAGTATTAAATAATAAAGATTAAGTATCATTAGTACTCTATATCCGATTCGGCTGATCTCGACAAACGTGCAGCGTATGATAAGAAGCTCTTTAGCTAAAAAACTACTAGTTTGTATACAAACAGACAGACATAGATTAACCAACTCGTCTTGTAGACCTAATCCAGAATGAATATATTGTATGACGTATCGATGATTCCTTCCGTCTGTTACAAACTTCATGAACAGCTTCTAATTCTATTCACTTCGTGAAGAGTATATAAATCTATTTAGTATCAAGAATAATAAGTATAAAAGTAATAATATTTAAAAGATAACAATATGAATAATAATAAAAAAAAACTCACCTTAAGATCTGCTCTCAATATTGGGTTAAAATCAAGATTAATATAAGTGGTAGTCATAATATTGCCGCTGTTAATAGTTGTAATACCACCACCACCTTCTCTGTCGCTGCCCAAATTACAAAAATTGAAGGCAGCCGATATTGGTAAAAAAAGTTGTACAAGCGGTGCAACCACCTTAAGCATACCATCTACTACGCCGGCAATTGTTGCATTCTTAGCGCCACCGTTGCTTATATGAACCGCTGCTGGTTTCATGACGGGCATAATTGATTACCGAATTAATTATTTTCCTGCAAATAAAAATAATGGTAGAGAAAGATAGAATAGACATTGATTACGGAGGATTCTATACATCACGGACTGAGTAGACAAACTAGACAATTTTGATAAAATTGTTAGAGCGAAGCTTTTTTATGCGCATTGCGGTATGAGTGAAATTTTAAAAAATCGGGCATGTGCGAGTCGGACCTGAACATGGAGCGTTCCGTGAGTATTATATATTTTTTTTTTTTTGTGCTGTATGATTCAATGACAATACTTATTATTTATTTAATTCCCAAATTAACCTAATATTTAATACATGATTTAATATATGTTTAACAGCATTAACTACTGGGGCCTTCGGCTGGTGATTTAGTTATATCTATGTCCTAAATTTTAATATTTGAAAACATAAGCAAATTGTAAAATTTGGATATGTTAAGGAATATATATACTTTCCAAGTTCTGGCAGGCGTCCAAGAGATGGTCAACGGTCAGATCGACTCCACAGATAGGGCATGGTGGATGGGTTGTTCCATTGAGAAGATGTTTGCGGGTCTCCAGTTAGTATCCAAATCGTAGGCGAATAAAAGTGCTGCATACCCATCTCGCTAAGTTGGCGGGTAGTGAAATTTTTGTTGTTCATACCAATAGTTGAATTGTGCCCATTCAGACAGCTTTTTCGATCGAAAGTGTCGAAGGTTCCTTAAATCCTTAGAGTTGGTCGGGCGTTGCTAACATACCGTGCAACCATATCAGCACATTCATTTCCATATATTCCCTGATGACTAGGAACCCAGAACATAGTAATTTTGTTGCGGTGTTGATAGAAGATTTTCTGGACTTCACAAATCGTTGGGTCATTGTAATGATGGTTTTGTCTGGCTAACAGGGCGGAAAGGCTGTCAGAGCAGATGACAAAGTAACCGTTATTATGGATAGCGAATTCACAGGCGTTTAGAATGGCAAAGTCTTCGGCGGTGAAAATGGTTAAAATGCTTATTTACGACGGCAAAAGCCATGGAGTGATCGGTTTTTGTTCCATCAATTTTCGTTATCCAGTTTCTCTTTTTCAGCTAGGAAACGTGACACATATTCTGAGTTGGTCGTGTTTTTTTGGCTGAACTGTGAAGAAATGTGTGTTCCCGGCATATGTGCAAATGTTGGCATTTATCGATGGATAAAGATGCTTCTGAGTATGCTCCCCACGATTCTAAATCATTTAAGATTTTTTAAAATTCATTCTTGATGGTATGAATGTTTTTATTTTTAGTGAAGAAGATGGCATCATCCACGTAGATAGAAATTTTAATGTTTTTACACCTGGAGAAATTAGAGGTAATTTTTCAAACGCTATTGCAAAAAAAAAAAAACCACTGAAATTGGAGAGCCCTGAAGGATGCCATTCAACAGTTTTTAAGTGTTAGAGATGATGTTGTTGACTCTAACCCTGAAGGTACTATTGGTCATATAAGCATTTATAAGGATATAAAGCCTTAGACTAATTTCCCAAAATTCAAGCCGATTAGGCACTGCATGTGCCCCATACGTCACGAAGTGTTGAATACGCAATAAAGCGTCCATAGTGCTGTGTTGCCTTTTAAATGCTACCTGGTTATGGCAAATTATGTTATTTCGGGAAAGAACCATATTAACCTTGATTATTTTTTCAATCGTTTTACGAAGACATAATAATAGAGAAATTGGTCGGAAACTACTGATTTCCTGGGGTGGTTTATTGGGTTTAGAGTGGAATGAAAATGGCTGATCTTCATGTGTGTGGATAAGTACCTGAATCAAGCATAGTATTGATTGGCAGGTTTTTAAGCATAGGATATGATATCCTATCGGAGCCTGGAGTCTTCCCTTTTGCAAAATGGTTCGCAACTACCATTTCAATAAATCTTCTAGGTGTCTAGCGGATGCAGATAACAAGATTTGGGGAGTATGAGACTGCTAGGTATAAGTTTTTATGCTGGATATAAATGGGCGAGAAATTTTCGTCTGCCGAGTACTTTGACCAATCATCGGCTATTTGAAAAGAACTGGTCAGAAGACCCGAGGCGGATTTAATACATTTGAGTTGGATTGGGGGATGCCTGCAAGTCTTTTGATGGCGTACCAAACTTTCTTTGTTGTGGAAAGTGGAGAAATACGATATGTGAAATTCTCGAGAGAGTTCCGTTTGGCCGAAAGTGTAGCTTTTTTAAATAATGCCTTTGCTTTTCGATATGCTATGAGGTTGGTAGGAAATCAATGCCCTTTGTAAATTTTAAAAAGAAACTGTTTATTATGTATGAGCTTTCATAGGGAACTATTCCACCAATGCAATTGGGCTTTAAGCGGGACCCGTTTAGTTTGGGGATACTGCCATTCGCAGCGGCTTTTATACATTTTGTTATTACAGCAACTTGATTATTTATTTGAAAAGGTCCCAATTGTGCAAGATAAGTTTTATATTTAGGCAAAGGTGGCGTTTTATCTGGGGAAAAGTTGGATGCAAACGTTAAGGTGATGAGTTTTATTCTACCACGTGAGTTAGAAAGGTTAGAACCCCATAAGGGGCTCCAAAAATTAAAGTCACTTAACATTATTATTGGTACCTTAACTTGCTGATGAATACTAAATAAATCTTTATTCGAGAAATTTTGATCGGGGGGGATATAGGTGCTTATAATGGTGATAGGGCTATTTACGTTTAACTGTAAGGCAGAGCAGAGAAGGTTAGAGTTCAGTATGTTATGCTTATAGGGGATGAGACGTTTAACAAGCACGCCTACCTCTTGTTTGGCAGATATGTTATGAAAACGATTGTAAAAGTAGCCTGCGCATGCTTTAAGGCAGATAAAGTTAGTAAACTTATGAGGCAAGTGGTTCTTTTGCAAACATAGAACATCTGGTCAGTGATCGTTTATAAATAATAAAAGTTCATTATAGTTGTTGAAAATGCCATTAATATTCCATTATGATATCTTAATAGACATTGCAAGGGTGAAGTAGGGATGTTCTATGTTTTCAATATAAATTAAATCAATGGAAGGGGACTTGACTAAAAGACAAATCCACCCATTGATTCGTCAGGAGATTGCAGTTTGCTCAGGTAGCGTTGTTTTTGCAATGTTTTGCAGTGTGACCCAAAAGTTGACAAGTCTTGCATCTCATCGGGTTGAGAATGTACTCCCTGACCATGACTGAATGCCAAGAAATGTGAAGTTTACTGGGTAAGTTATAGAGATCAAAAGTGATAAGTATAACGCCAGTGGGTGTTCGGGTGCCATCTATGATACGAGTTTAAGATTTAGGGATATTATTTAGATAAGGGGCAGATATGGTGTCCTTTACAAAGTCAAACCAGGCAATACCGTTGTTTTTTTCTCATCACCTATAAGCTTGTTTTTTACTACTATTAACAAATAACCATCACGGAGGGTAGAGATCGATAATTTGTCTTAGCCGATGAGATTTAATGCACGATGTACTGCAAAACACGAAAAGTCTGAAATAGGTTTGTCGGTGTTTTAGGAGGCAATGATTATGAATTTAGGGTATTGTTATACAAGTTCAGGTATATTGGGATTTCCCCGGCTAGAATTTTCTGGAATTCTCTCTTCTTTTTGCTTTGGGGCTACCGTTTAGGATATCAAGATTGGGACGTCCAGGGGCCATGATTACCAAAAATTTATAACCACACACAAAAGTAATATGCACGCGCACGCGGTAGGGTAGCAAAACGAAATAATATAATAATGGAAATATCAAATAAAATTGCAAAAGCAAATCTATTTACTGATAACTGAAAAGAAAGCACTGACTCGAAGAGAGATAGTCGGTGACTGGACATACTCGAATTTACTCCATTTTAATATGAACACGGTGACCATTATAGAATTCAGCGCACATTTGTTTCAAAATATGGAATAAACGATCAAATCACACACAGATGGTGAAAGTAATAAAATTTGGAAAATAATAAAGTATTGCATACTTTTATCATCATATTAGGTATCATATTAAAAACACATTTATTGTATGGGGACCCCAATTAATTATTAACTGTATTTTGATTTTATTATTTCTTGTAGATATGACAATGGAAATACACATTCTGTGAAAATTTCAATTTTCTATCTATTACGGTTCATAAGATACCACCGGAGTCGGATAGAAGGACGGACAGCGGAAGCTTAGTAACAGAGTCTCGTTAGCAACATTTGGGTACGGAACTCTAGAAATTACGCTAAAAATATAATCGTTACATTTTTTTTCTTTCAAATGCTTACAACAACAACATGTCAAGAACCAGCTTACGTTTATTTATTTATTATTATCATTACACGGAAAAACAAATTAATGTTCACTACTATTATTTCACTATTGACTATTACCCATACACACCCTCACACATATACGTTAGGATGTGATGCTTCGATGCCCATGAAATCCAGCAACAGCCGACGAACACCAACCTATTGGTGGAAGGAGGAAATAGCGCAGCTCAGAAGGAATGGCCTCATTTGCCGAAGATGAGCCCAAAGGGCAAGGGGACTAGAAAACTTCTTACGCATGCATGCCGAGCACAAGGATAAACAATCCAACATACGATAAGCCATCCAGAACAGCAAAAGGCACACTTCCAGAGCATAAGCAGTGATCTCAATAACAACCCATGGGAATGTGCATATAAACTGGTGAAGAAGCGCCTCGGAGGAATTGCCTCCCAAGCACCGGTGTGTACCGAGATGATGGTAATCATTGTCCGAATTCGCTTTCCACAACACGAGCTTAATCAATGGAATCACGTAAACGCTTTCGAATCCATTGCCCCCGTCACAGCAAGTAATGGACGATTCCCAAAAAAACAGGAAATGACAAAACCTCAGGCCTGGACGGTATCTCTAACAGTGTGCTGAAGTATTCCATACTACAGTATACATACTTTTTTGTAGAGTATTGAAGCATGTTTTGTAAAGGACGTTTTTCCTACCTGCTGGAAACGACAGAGACTTGTGCTGATACCGAAAGGCAATAAACCACTGGACCAGTCTTCGTGCCATAAGTTAATTTGTTTGCTGGATATAATGGGCAAATTGGAGCGTATTATAGGTCGTCGACTTGGGGAATTCACTGAAAGCCAAATTGGACTACATCAAATCCAATTTGGCTTCATGAAATGCAGGAGCACTCCCAACGCAATTAACAAAGTTTGCGTCTTAGCCCGGAATGCGATTGCAAGAACGCACCCAACTCGGCGAGATGGTGCTATACCCGTGACAACCTCCAGGTACCAAGACATCTGGTCAAAATCTTAATGTCATATCTGAGCGTTCATTTCCTCTTGTATCACACAGAAGGCGGGCCGAAAAGGTATAACATCACTGCCGGCACACCTCAGGGATCCGTGCTCGTATCGATCCTTTGGAACAACATGTACGATCGAATTTTCAGAGTGCCTGTACCGGCTGGAGTGGATGTGATTGGCTACGTGGACGATATAGCCAAAGTGGTGGCCACAAAAACACTCCCCGACATCCAGGATAAATAAAACTGTTCCATTGCCAATAAGCAGCAGGAAAAAGGTCGAATTTCTCGGCATACGAGCTGGGATAGAAGACTTAACCCACCGTCATCCAATCCAACCGTCAAATACGTCGAGGTCTTTATTTCTCTCAACTTTAGGACCACCCAATGTTCTTAAACGAGAAAGCATCAAAGATCTAAATACCCCTGACAAGGCTCACACCAAATATAGGCGGGCCTCGATAACCGGTGCGTGAATTACTTGCGACAGTCAGTAAATCCATCATCCGATATGCTGCACCCGTGTGATCCAGTGCAACCAGCCATATATCATACATGAAAGGAGACACCTCTGTGTACCGTCTCATCTCCATCAAGTTATGCTGTGCATTCAAAGTCGTATCAGATGATGCAATAAGCATTCTTGCAAAGTGCAGGCCGATTGATATTGACATCAATGAATTAGCGGCAATACATTGCCCTAAGATGCGCGTAGGTTCCTGTAAATACCAGATAGTCTCACAAATGGATGTATGGCAGCAGCGATGGCAAAGCTCGACAAAAGGTTGTTGGACGTTCGAGCTAATACCGAACATCAGCGATTTGGTGTCTCGCAAGCATGGGTCACCCAACTACTATCTTACGTAGTTTTTATCAGGGCATGGCTGCTTTCGTGAGTATTTAAACAAATTCAGGTTAGTTTCGTTATTCAGAAGTAATCGATGTCTGTGTGTGTTGGCTTGCTAATTGATGTTTTGATAAGAAAATTTGTACACTAACTGCCATTACAATAATGAGTTTTATGTTTCCTTTACCTCATAATATGGCTTAAATGATAATTATGATTAGACGTAAATAATAACCTTAATTTAATTCTAAAATCAAATTTGAAGAAACTTTGCTGTGTAAAGAATGAGAAGCTGTGGCAGTAAATGATTTTTCCATAAATTATAACACTATGACAACCACAGTAATTATAAGGCGAACATAACGGGACAATTTGATCATGAAATTACGCATTCTTATGTTTTGTATGGAATTTTGATCAATAAGTTTGTACGATTTGCAGTCTATAGAATTTCTATACTCTTTGTTAATCCTAATTGTGCACATTTAGTTAATAAAAAATGAGATGAAATAATGCAATTATAACAACAACACACTCTTTCTTTTGTTACGCTCTCAGTGAATAATAATACAGAAATAAAAGAGCGAATAGCTCAATCATCTTGTGCATACATAGCTAATAAAAAATTTAATGAAATAATGCTTTTATAACAACAGCACACTTTCCCTTTGCTACCATCTCAGTGAATAATAATTCACAAATTTCGACTTTGCTTTATATTAGTAAAGAAAATGCAACCAACAAAAAACGTGTTCTAATAACAACATACCTTCTGTATAAAAAGTACCCGGAATTGTTTAAAAAAACACATGAATTTAAATTTAATCATCAATATTTATTTTGTCTCCTTCAAAATAGTCCCCATTGCTTACAA
>JBANCV010001520.1:0-14538 GCA_037040105.1 Amiota albilabris
CAACAGTGAAACCATGTGGTAAAATATGAAATTGGGATACGACGAGGTCAGCCAATAAAAGTACAAAGGTGAGAAGGTCATTGTTTGTAAGTGTTGAGACGTCAAAGGGGAAGAGCGAACTCCCTATTAGCAAAATATGGCATTATTAAGACATTTTGTTTTAGTCGCTTTTGATTTTTAACATGTTTCTTTACGGTTGCATTTCTTCCGTTAATTTTTGTTTGATGGAGTTTCTTTTAGTAAAATATCATGAGAATATATTGATGTTTGTCATCCGGATGAATAAAAAATCAAATGATTAGAACCACACCAATTATGATTTTAAATTCCTTTGGGTCTAAATTTCCGGTGACATAGTCTTACGGAAAAATGTGGCCACCACAAAATATATAAGTTATCGTGAATGGCATTTCATGGTACATAAATTCCGCTGACAACATGTCTGGCACTACGTATTCCCATGAATTGACAAAGTTAAGTGCAAGTGAAAACCGAAACTACACAAGTGGTGCTTAGTCAGCGGAATTCCGTGTTCTAAGCCGACGAACGCAAAACAATTACATCGACGTTGGTAGAACAATAGCAGCACCTCGCGAAGGGAAAGATTAGTGTAAATATTAGATTAAGTGGAGTTGTTTTTTAGTTTTTAATTATTAACTCTGTGTTGCGAAAACGACTGCTTTCATTATACTCTTCAAGGTAGTGAATAGTATTATAAGTTTGTCATGAAGTTTGTAGCACACAGAATGAGACATCGCAGACTACATAACGTATATATATTCTTAATCAGTGTGACGAGATGAGTTGATCTGGCCATGTTCGTCTTTCTGTACGTCTGTATGTATGTGTTACACACTGAATCCGGATAGGACAATTACAGTAGGACTAGTCTCAACTAACTCTCTTTTTCTTTATAACAAAATGAATCAACAATACCAAACACTTCGCTAATTGGGTGCTAAAGAAAATTTTGATATTTTTATGAAAACTTTTGCATTACTTAGATATTTGAATAAAAGTTTGCAAAAGGATTTAATTCAATAAAAATCGTCACACAAGAAATTGACATAAGCACTAGATACAAAATGACGAGTCATTGTTTTCGTTTTGATTTTTTTCACAAGTGACAGTCAAAACAGTTCAAACATGGAATTCACTAATATGAAAATTGGCACTTTTTTGAAATTGTTCTTCCTGCAAGTAGGATGTTATGGGAGATGGTTCTAATTCGATTCGAAGAGTTGCTTCGGCGATTTAGAGCAGATCGAAATGACTTAACTGATCCTGACCCGGTGGATTAATAATTAATCACTGGTGTCAACAAAGACATTAAAAAAAATCTACTAAGTCTTGACTTTGCTCAGTCGGACTATAATTCTTTCTTGAAGTCAATGTTGTATTTGTCATGGTTTTTTTTTCATTGCATATTCAATAAATTCCTTAGTGTGTGTTTTGATTTCATTAATTTTAATAAATATAAATAAAATAACTAAAGTTTAAATACATACAATTAACAAATAAATAAAACAATTAAAGCCAATATCTACAAATATAGGTATGTATGTAATTACATTATTATTTAACTAAATAGTATAAGCAATAATTTGGAGCTTTTAACTACATACAAGTAAAATACAAAAAATATTCCTGATATATTGGTTTTGGTTGGAAGAGTATAGAGACCAAAATCATGGGATCACACACAATATAGCCACCAATATCTAGGTATACACAGTACACTCAATTTCGTTGATGGTAGACTGATACAAAATTCGATCCATTCATTCATCCACTATCATTTTGATTCGTCTAATGATTCATCTTATTTCTATCTTTAATAAGCGCTGTGCTGCCTACACGACGCCTATCAAAATATGGTTCCGGTGTTTTGTCACGTGCCCCAATTGCAGTGACTGCCGCAAAACCTGTACCTTCTGGTAGCATTTTAATCTCATGACCCACCTCACGGAAATGCTCCAATAGAGAGTCATCGACTTCTTCCTCAGCTTCGATATACATTGGCGCCAATTGATGGTGAACACGACCGTCATCGATGGCATCTTCCAGGGATTCATCCAATATCAAATATTTGATAATAGCCTATTACATTTCAAAACAAATATTAATTCCTTATGTGCTTGGCATAGACAAGCTACTTACCGTTGCTACACTGGTAGTTATTTTAGTGCCTCCGGCGGCCCCAACCAGCATTCGTACATTGCCATTTTTATCAACAATTATTGCTGGAGTCATCGATGACATGGGACGCTTATGAGGCTGTATATAGTTTGCTGGCGATGCTGGCACACCAAAACCATTTATGACACCTGGCGTTGCGAAATCATCCATTTCATCATTGAGTATGATTCCTGTTCGTGATGAACGGATTTTACAACCAAAACTATAGCAAAAAATAGAAAGTTATTCAATTGATGAGGATTCAATTTTCATTAATGTCGTTACTCACTAGTTATTTATTGTACTCGTTATGACTACTGCATCACCATTACTTGCCAAGACATTCATGTTGGCAGTGCCATGATCTTCGTCGACTGTGAAATTCGCACCATAATAATTAGAATCGGTTGAAGTACGATCATCATGTATCAGTTTTCGCACATCCCTCGCAAAATCATAACTCAATAGATTTTCCAATGTCTTATTTATGACTGCTGCATATTCAGACTCATTCTCAATATCACCCAAATTGCTGCGTTGTCCATATGCATGCTTAAATGTTTCGATTATGCGTTGCCAATAAGTGTCTGAATCATTTGTATACAATTCATTCAAGACATTTAACATGAAAGCAAGCAAAGGACCACTTGTGGGTAGAGGTGTCGTATAGAGTGTATAACCGCCAGTAACTTTGGCCATGACATGATCATTAGTATGCCAACTTACTCTTTAATTATAGAAAAATAAAAATTATTCAGTAAATCAGTATACCGCTTACACGTGACTTACTTGTAATTTTTGAGATCTTCTTCGGTGATTATGCTGCCTGCTTTTTGTATATCCTCAATGAACATTTTACCTGTCTCCCCACCACCATATAATTCACTAGCACCATTCTTGGCAATACGTTCCAGTGTCTCACCCAATTTGACACGCTTCATATAATCGCCTTCCTGATATGGACTACCATCTGGTTTAAGAAATACTTCAGCCATAGATGGTTCATCTTGTATTTGATCAAGCTTTGATTGAATAGCTGCCGCCAAATATTTCGATACCCAATGTCCTTCTTTAGCCAGTTTGATGGTAGGTTGAAATAATCTGCTCCATGGCAAACGACCATATTTCTGATGCATTTCCCAATAGCCAAGTATTTCACCTGGTACGGCACCTGAAGTTGCCCCTGTGACTTCATCCATACCCACAAACATATCTTTGTGTGCTGCAGCTGGCGCAGATTCTCGTGCCGTTACCGTTTCAACAGTACGAGTACTACGTGTATAGATAGTGGCAACAAAACCACCACCAATTCCCATTGAGTGTGGCAATATGACACCTTCGCATAACATTGTTGCTATAGCGGCATCTACTGCTGAGCCTCCATCGTCCAGCATTTCACTACCAATGTCGGCACAACCCCGTCCATTTGATACAATTGCACCGACAATGCGTCCCTTTGATTTATCAGCTTTTAGACCAAAAACCAAGCCAAGTGTTACCCCGACAACTAAAAGTGCCGCAAATACCAGCAATAATATGGTCTTCTTACTCACCGTAAATCTGTATAAGAAAGTTAATTTGAATTAAATTTTTATGATTAAAATAATTATTGACTTAACTTATGAATGAGTAAGTGAATGAATGAAATGTGTTGATTGTGAGATTTTCTATTTATGAGTTAATGTAGTGCCAAGTATGTTGTATATTATCATCAGTCCCGAGACTTTACTGACTTATAGAATACAAGTATGAATACTCGACGACGACAACAACGATCATAAAAAGAAAACATTAAAAAGATTAGGCCATGTTGATTGTAAAGATCTTTTAATAGCATTCAATTGTTCAGAAGTGCACATACTTGTATTATTGCAGTGGCAGTACCCCTACTGAGGATCGGAGAGGCAAGAATTATATCATGGAAAACATTCTATCAGTAAGGTACCCGGAAATTGAGATAGATGTGTAGAAAAATCTTGTTGACAAAGTATTTGAAAGTCTGATCATGTTGCTTTAAGTATTCAACTTCCATTCTATTAGTCCATTGTAAGGGGATTATAAACAAGATGCGGACCATAGTTTTCCGATCTCTGTCATATTACTATTATATTTAAAAGAGCTGGCAGCAATTCGGTCTGTCATTAACACATTTCTATAAAATTTCGTTTGTGATTTCTTTCTTTCTTTTATTTTCCTGAATTTAAGGCCTCTGGTAAACTCATCTGCTTGTTTATTGATGTATTTAGTTTAGTCCTAATATCTATTAAAAACATGAATTGAAATACCAATAATTGATTTCGCTCTCTCTCTCTCTCTCTTTCTTAATATTCAATATCTTTATAGTCATCATTTTATCAATCACAAACTAATGATCACAATAAAATGTATATGGTGACAATATAAACATTCTTCTATTTTATTCCAATTAATCCACTCACACTTTATACTTTAACCGCTGCACTTCATTTATTTAATATAAAGCTATTTCCAGTGAAGAATGTAGTTCAAAATTTAATTAGCACTCAATAGGTGCTTATCATGAACCCCTGATATGATATGATATGTAATTAATTTTATATTTGGCATTCTTCATTAATTTCCCCTAGTTTGTGTTCTCGATGTTTCAACAAGACGTCAATAAATTAAACTTGCTTGTGGCAATAAAAATTTAGTAGAAAATTTCTAAAAACAAGCGCTTTATATATAATATTGATGGTCCTTTTCCCATTCCTGGATTTCTAATTACCTAGTTGCGGTAGAAAGATTAGTATGTTTAAGGATAATGAATAGCCTATGTTATCTGTACGGGCTCTCAAGCCGATAAGATCGCAGGTGAACCAAAAACAGGCATCACAATGAGCTGTAAAGCTTCTGAGTGTACTAGCCCCTGTATTGAGCAGCCTGACTATCCTATCCTACCCTATCCTATATGATATTAATGTGTATACAATAGATCTTTTTCGTATTAGTCCAATAGAATTTGTCATTAATCTATGTACCAAAATATATTCATGAAATAACAGTAAAGGTTTGAAAATACAGATTCCAGTACCCAAATATTTGAAAATTTTTTGTAAAAATTTATGAACTCTATTAAATTATAAATTCTTATGCTGACATACAAATATGTACATATGTAAACACAATCATTTTAATTTTGTACATCTATCTGGTCGCATTGTAGTTGGTCGCAACAGGACACTGCCTCATTGGCACTAGGCTGATGGTTCCCACAGGCGACTTTTGCAGAAGCTATGTAGAGCCTTCTCTGCTTTATCAAACAAAAACAAACAAAAGATGTAGAACGCTTGGCCCATATTTCTTGAATGAACTTGACAATCTAAAAGGCATGGACGTCAGGAGTATAACTTGAGATTCCTGAACTAGTAATTGGACACTCATTGTCTATGGCATTTAATGGACTATGCCAAATTCTAATACTTATTTAAAAAGCTATCAATATTGTTGACTTTGAAAAGAAAACTATTCTATTCTATTCTAATATAGTATATTTCTAATGTATAAATAATAATGACTTTGGCTTTCATAAAGTATACGAGCATCGTATGAGTTAAAAATTTTGTAAAATCGAGTTTAGCGTCTTATTTTACTATCGTAATTATCGATATTGAACGATAATACTAAAACACACATTTTATATTATAGTACATACAATATTACGAGTATTATAAGTATATAGATAATCCATTGTTCATTTCTTTATTGAAGTAATTTACCGATAATTTTTGAAACGTCATCGCCTTCACTTTGATATGAATTTGCATTTTTACACAAGACTAGACTTTGAGTAGGGTTTAACATCCTATATCACGTAATCAAGTAACCATGATAAATGGGTATGCACATACTACATACACATATAAAAATATTGAACATCGTAGTCATTCATATGAATGTCAAGGTCGAATGATTTGCGTTTAGACTACAAATATATGATATATTTTTAATGGGTAAAGTACTATGAATATTTGTAGTTTTTCAATTTATTGATTAAATTGTTGGGAGTACTTATTATTTTAAAAAAACTTACTAAATTCTCCACATAAGCATGAGAAATGCGCTGTCATTTTCGGAAATCAGTTAAATCGCTTAAAACTATGTTTTGAATCATCGAATAATCCCAGACTGATTATATCTCATACACAAGTTGGATACACATAACTATATTTTAAGTTTTTTAGGTTAGCACTACCTGTAGGAACTAGGTCCATATATGTACATATAATCTGATAAAGAGGAGGATAACCTTCTGCCATGATTATATAAACTGTTGCATAAACAACTTTTATTTTCAAATTACTATTCTTTTAATTTCCCTATTTGAAATCTAAAATCAAAGAATCCTTAGTTTCACTAAAGGATTACAGTATTCAAACGTTTCGAATGCATTCATATCTATGATATGTAGAAAATTACTCGTATTTCCCCTGCATTAATGTACTTGAAACTGCATATAATCCGTACAAGTCACTAGTATGTACTTACAATAAATACATATGATCCAAATATGGAAACTTATCGTTTTATTACAGAATTGAACTCAACATTCCAAAAAGTCGGGTAGTTTGTTTTATGATCCCTTTATTATAACTACATATTTGAGATATTGAAATGTAATTTTGTTCATGCTCTTTCTTTTTATCGTGACTACTGTCATCAGATTATAAAAAGACATAGTCATCATATAAAATGATCATTGAACATTAAAAATTAATAAAACAGTTGACTATTTTAAGTTTATTTATACAATCAAACCATCAAGAGCCTGACCAAAAAGTTGGACAGAAAAAACACACCTATTTGAAATGATAAGACCATAGAAAGTCTATTAGTTAAAATACTCGTATGATTGAAATGTTTTGGAAGAGTTATAAATTTAATATGTATTTAATTATTGTATTTTCGTGGTTTTCAACCCTGATAACAAGAACCACACAGCAATTGAATTAAGAATTTCATTCATGTTCCCATAAAAGAAAAAACAGATAAATTTTAGAAATCCACAAAATACCAGTTTACCTTCACATAAGAGTATACAGCGGAGCTAATACATACCATACTTAAATATATTGTGGTAGCATATAAAGCACAATATTTTTATATTTATGATACCTTCAGATAAGACTTAAAGTCTTTGATATACTGCTGCTCTTCTCATATATGTACATACAATAGTAGAAGTGTTCAAATATGTTTACTCATTTATAAGAATTTAATTTAATGCACAATCATAAGCAGTGGCGCATTTTGACAAGTGGGGGCCCAGGAACAAATGTTTCAGAGTCCCTAACATCAACTAAATATTAGATTTTAGAAATCTGCATATTTAACATTCAGTATACCATATATGTATATGGGAGTGATAAGTTCTACAATCGCTGGTGATCTCTTACCCACGGGTCTAGAGTTGTAATGACGAATATTTAGAAAATTAGTTTGATTAGTGTCTGGGAATACGATATATTCTGGAACCTGGCATTAAGCCAAGTTTCTTCTTGAAAACCGTACCATTGATCACAAGCAAGCCATAATGATGGATGCAAGAACATTAGAAGTCAAGAAAAGAGTTAAGTACACAAACCTAAATCACCTAACTATTATACAACAATACATAAACTGATTTCTCATCATCATCATCTAAGTATAAAAGATAAAGAATAGTCTTTTATAAAAGTCAACTGAAAATAATAAATGTTAAGTTTATAGACTCAATAAAAATAAAAAAAATAAGAAAAAGTAAAATTGAAAGAATACAAAAAAGAGGAGAAAACTTATAAAATTTGACTTTATCTTTGTTAGTATGACGATCAACATTAATAAGTTTTTTATGATTTGAAGAATATTTTCGAATAAAACAAAAAAAATATATATACATATATGAATATACATATATGAATATATGTATATATTTAAAGTAAATTTTTATTCAGAAAATTTAATTTCATTATAAACTGATATTTTAGTGAATTAGCCATATCTATTATTATCATATTATTATGGTGTCATGTCTGTGATAATATTATATGTGAAGTGCTTATGGTTACTGTTGCTTTGATTTAATTTGGATTTATAGGGTCGTTCGTCATATATAAACAACAACAAAACCTTGATATTGTCACTAACGCTGATGACTTGTAATTTTAATTTTAGTTTCATTTTTTTTGTTCTATATACTCGTACTTAAATCATTATAAAATCCTTCAATTATTATACTTTATGAGACTTCACTTCTTACTCATTTACTATACCTAGTATGTATACCTATAATCTGATAAAAGAAACGAGACTTTTAGGAAAACCCATTAATTAAATTTATTTTTTTTGCGTTTTTTTTTTATCATTGAAATTGTAGACACACTAAAAATTTAGATAGAGCAAATAATTATAATTGTTTGTTCTCCGGAAATAGTATACTAATGTATTCCATAGTGTGTGCTCCAATAATAGCGATATATGGTACAAAGGAAGATTATCATATACATAAAAGATAGAAAGTTAAACAAACTATAAATATCTTTACCATTAGAACATAGTTGGACTTATGTATGTATAACTCAACATTAATTCCAAACATGTATGTCACTCAAAGGTTCTTCCATATAATGACTTGTTGTTTTGATATAAATCATAATTTATATGGTTCTAAGTAAACATACATATATATGAATGTACATATGTTGAAAGGATTTTACATTGTTTAGTATTGCACAATATAAGCTTCCGCTTGGTCGAGAATTGAGTCTATCTAATCAAATGTATTAGTATAGTCCCACAATCAGGATTTCATCTGATTCTCGAAAGATGGATACACAATAAAAGCAAGAAAGTTCATCAAGCCTCATTAATTCTTTAGTTTCTCTTAAAGAGTAAGTATATACCATTTGTATATTGGATATTTCCACATCCGCCAAAAGGCATAGCCAGCGGAACCGTCTTCTGTAGCTTCGCTCGCAGTGAATAAAAGATGAAATTTGATACAATATTGTGAATCTCTTAAGATCACATCATTTTTGCTTTAACTTTTCTGTCAATATTTATTTACAATGCTTAATTATTTTTAAATTCAATAATTTTATGAACAAAGTATCCATTTGTTAGTCTCAGTCAGACCCACGCTAACTTGTGTTTATGTTTTTTTTTTTCTGTGTCAATCTTCTCTTTATTGTTTTTATAATGCAAGCAAAAATCTTTCATATTTAAAAATATTGACCTTTATTTTTATTATTAATATTTTATTTTTTTTTTTTTTCTTTAAAAAAATATAAAAATATCCGGTTATAGAAAAAAATGAAACCAGTTTTAAGCGAAAACTTTCTGAATTATGAATGTACATTGTTTGTTGTTTCACTGCTTTTGGATAATGTACTTACTCGTATTAACACGGGAATTTCCCCCTTACAAATAGATTTCGAAATGTTTTTTACATTGGTTTTTATAATTGAATTGAATCTTTAAAATGCAAAAATTATCATAAAATTAATCTCTTTCTCATTAAAATGTTAAAAATAATGATGATCTGTTAATAATACGTGTACCAATTTTAAACTAAACTAAAACCTTTATGGTATCATATCATCTATTATATTGTGATATTATTTAGGAATCTTATTTAAATTTGAAAATTAAAAAAGATACATTCTACTAAAAATGTGAGGCACGCGTTGAGTTTTTATCTACCATATACTATAAACAATGGATTTCTTAGGGGGGCCATGGTTCAATTAAATACGTTATTGCATTTCTGAAATGACATGTTTGATAAGACTTTGATAATTATAATTGTAAAAACTGTTATTTTGGATCTATTGAGCATAAAAAATATTACAGATAAATAAATACACATGCCATATTCATAATCTGGAGGAAACGAATGATAAGAAAGGTTTTTATTTAATAATACATTTTATGACTATAATATTTACTAATTTTTTATTTTCTTTTTAGATATCTACTAGAGTATTTTTACAACTTCAATAAATGCAGTACTTATTATAAAGACGAAGACATGGGAGACAATACAGGAAAATCATCGTTTTCATCTATTACTTGTTTAGAAATTAATCAATATGTGGATATGATTGTAATACATACTATGTATCGTTATATTATTATTATTTTCTTCCAAGTTTTAAGTCTATAAAATCTATAGACAAAGTTTCCCAACAACTTAAAGAAATACATATGTAAGTATGTATGTCATGTACCTACATATAAGCATATGGTATAATTTTTAAAGAGAACACTTCTTCCATATTTATAAAATTATAAGAAATTATTAACAATTTAGAGTAGGTAGATCTAAAAAGAAGTTAGTTTTGGAGAAAACAGTAATACTATGCTATGAAAAATCATGGATCTCATAATTTTACATTGTATAGAGAAAACTTCTTAAATTTCATACTCTATGTTTTCATAACCTCCATTTCGGATATCAATATAAAAAGCTGCTTTTTGTCTGTTATAAGAACAACAAAAACTAAATCCCAATTTTAATGAATACTCTTTCCTTATATAAGGCGTGTGCTATGGAATAGATGTTGCTTGACACTACTCTAATGTTATTCAATTGAGATGGTTTCTTTCCAGAGGATTCGCATATCTCTTATCTTCATTATATGTTTTTTCCCTATTTCCAAATATTCTCTGTCAATACCATCCTGTCCACTATACTCCTTTTCTCGCTCTATAATGCGATTCCACCTTGAATATAATTTAATTATGAATTATAGAATTTTTTTATAAATTTTTTTTTTTTTTTTTTTTTTTTTGACATTTATGAAGAAATATTTTTGGTTGAATAATAATATATGTATTATATGATAAATTCCTACAATTATTTGCGCTAAAAATTCGAGGCTAATGTTACTTTATTGTTTTTGTGTGTTGTTTTTGTGATTTGTTTTTGTTAATTATTATTTATTTGTATAAATAATTGCAAATTTGTTAAAGTAGAATTGAAATTATGAACAGTTTATCACATTATTATGTATAAAACGGAGGGTGTAAGAAGGGGTTCGTGGATATAAGGAGTGGTACGAAGGTGGGCGAAGGGTGAGATAATGTCACGATGAAGTTGCTTCAATGTCGATTGTTCATTGTCCGTTCTATCAGACTGAAATGAACCAAAACATCATTGTATAATGCAAAAACAAAACTAAACTCAAAAACGAACACAAAAAATAATTATTATTATTGTAAACAAGTGTATTGTTTTTTGGTTTATAGATTTTTACAAATAATTGTTAATTGCCTTTTGTTGTTTTGAATACAAAATTGTTTTTCTTGTTTCGGTTTTTTTTTTTTTGTTTTTTTAAATGGAATTCTCTTAAATTCAATAATTTTTTGACTTCATCTCTATGAGATAATAATAATGTATTGTAACTTATTATTGTAATTCATTATTACTTACTTCATTTTGTGGAGTGGTGTCTCGTTTGTTTCTTTCTTTAAAAATTTTCAACGGAATGTGTTTTGTTTTTCTTTTTATGGTTATGGTTATTAATTTGAAAATTTTATTTTTCTTGTATATTTATTATTATTTTTGAAAAAAAAAAATATATTTATATAAACATGTAAACAATAAAAAAAAAATAATAATAATAATAAATGTAAACGAGCGACAGACGACGACGCTGGACGGCAGAAGCAGCAGTTAAACAGACTCCAAGAATTAAGCCCCAAGTGACTGTTGGCGATTGGCAACTGAACGACTAAGTAACTTGGTAAGAGCTGAGAACCACTGCCAACTTCTACCGAACGTTTTGAAAAGTCGCGATCGACTGAGCAATAGGCAAGTGAAGCATTCAAACCAACACACTTCGATTTATACTTTATTCGAATTGATATTCATATGCATGTACATATATGTATGTATTTTCAGCCTACGACAGCAAAATCAGCAGCGACAACAGCAGCGACAGCAGCAGCGACAGCAACAGAAGCAAAAGCAATAATACCAACACCAACACCAACAATAACAATAACAATAACGACGTTGCCGTTACAAAAACAGCTTTTATGTGTGTTTTCTTAACTAACTGTGTTCTTCTATGTTGTGCTTGTGCTTGCTAGGCTAACTAACTATTAAAAGTAATAATTAGCGAGCGCAAACTACAAGAGAGAGAACGAGCAGTTTAACAAGTGCTTTAAAAGAGAGTGGTGAAATACACTAGCTGCTTACTATGCATGACAACTGACTAATCTAATAGCTATAGATAGACAAAGTGATCAATTGAGATATGTATGTAGATATGACAGACAAGTAGAAGCAACTAAACCAAAACAATGATGAAGCTTTAACCGCAAGTGTACATTTGTAAAAATGCAAATAATCCGCGCGTCTATTACTTATAGTGCAATAGATAACAGTTATACAATAAGTTCTAGACACGTTACGCCATCTGCATCATCTAAGGCTGACGATCATAACAACAATTCATAATCTATGTGGTTCTAAGCCACGACCAATGTATTATAGCTAAAGTCTCATAGTACACAAATAAGTACATATGTATGTTCGAGTATATTAATCGATCCTATAGGAGTCTGAAGACCTCAACAGACATCTTAACAAAGTTATTCTTACACAAATTCTTTAGCAACCTGGGCACCAGACTGAAGGAAAATAACAGAATCAATATTTATTTATATACGTTCATATTCATATATAAAGCATTCTTTATATGTTCCAAATTTCAAACAAAAAACCCAAAAAAGTTTTTCTAATAGGAACATGAATTTGAATATGGGGCTGATTCCCACAAATAAAGCTTCGAAATTTCAGCTCTCTAACTCAAAAACTGAGGGACTATTTTGCATACATACTGACGGACAGAGAGACGGACATGGCTAGATCAACTCTTCTCGTCACGTTGATTAAGAATATATATACTTTATGAGGTCTACGATGTCTCCTTCTTTGCATTACAAACTTCATGAAAAACTTATAATACTATTGACTATGTGAACTACTAATATACCTATGTATAACAAACACGAGATCTCTGATATTTTCATTTTAAGTATTGCAAATATCGGACAAAAGTCATCAAAACACATCAGAAGTTTAGTACAAAAAAAAGACGAAAAAAAGATGAAATTATTTAGTTAAATGATGGTCAGCAAATTTTTTTAACATTTTATTAAACAAATCTTAAATAAAATTAATAATCAATTAAAAAAAATTTAAATTTAAAATATGCATATATAAGTATGTTCTAGTAATGAGTGGGTTGGGTACCCAACTATTTGGGTATAATATTGTATAAGAGCAAAATTGTCAAAATCCTTTCATGCTCAGCATTTACTTATTTTTTCAAAACAAACATTTGCAAGTCACAATAATATGGATGGATGGACTCCCCTGATAACTGATAATATTACTTATTATACCAATACGGTGGCATCTATTTCAATAATTCATATATAGTCAGATAAAGAATAAAGAGTAAGAAGTACAAGATTTTTTGTTAGACGTTGCTGCAGATTTTTATTTGATTTATATTGTATTTGAAAATCAACCTAAGATCAAACCTCCATGTGCCTACGTATCTTACATATTGATAACAAAATCTGCATTATTGATTTGTATTCAATGAAATAATGAAGTGCAAAATAGTAGCAGGGATTCTTCAATTGCGTATCACCAAACTGTAAAACAAAAAGAAGATCATGTAATGATGATGCAGTTGTCATAACGAGTACAATAAATAACTAGTGATTAAAAACATTAATGAAAATTGGATCATCATCAATTGAATAACTTTCTATTTTTGATAATCAATATAGTTGTGGTTCTAAAATCCGTTCATCACGAGCAGGAATCATACTCAATGATGAAATGGATGATTTCGCAACGCCGGGTGTCATAAACGGTTTTGATGTGCCAGCATTGCCAGGAAATTACAAACAGCCGCATAAGCGTCCCATGTTATCAATGACTTCAGCAATTATTGTTGATAAAAATGTCAATGTGCTATTGCTGGTTGGGGCCGCTGGTTTAGCAACGATGCCATCTTATATACCTATCAACAGATATCGTCATCTCGATGTATCTCAATGGCATAACCATCATACAAAATGGAATTCAATAAAAGAAGCACCATCAAACAAAAATTAACGGAAGAAAAGCAATCGTGACTGTAACTTTAAACAAACATGTGAAAATGCGAAAGCGACTAAACAAAATGTCTTAATAATGTCATATTTTGCTAATCGGGAGTTCACTCTTCCCCTCTGACGTCTCAACACTTACAAACAATGACCTTCTCACCTTGGTACTTTTCTTGGCTGACCTCGTCGTATCCCAATTTCATATTTTACCATATGGTTTCACTGTTA
>JBANCV010001521.1:0-14506 GCA_037040105.1 Amiota albilabris
AATGTCTTGAAATTTGGAGGGAAAATCGGTGAATAATGTATCTTTCAAACGCATATACTCACACAAAGATGGCGGCATCAGAAAATGCCCTGCCAGAAAAGTTCGGAAACTTTTAACACACACCTTGTATATAAGAAAGTATGAAAATTAAGTAAAAACAAAACTAAATGTAGTCTACTTATCTGGTAATATCAGATATATCTAAAATAAGATACATAAAAATGTTGCTCTTTGTTCTTAACAATTCTCAGAAATGTTCAATTCAATCGAGGAATATTTCATTTCATTTAGGTTTTTTTTTTTATTTAGATTGCATACAGTTTTTAATAATTTTTTAACATGTATTATTAATCTCTTACTTATGTAAATATTCAAACTGGTCGACATAATTATTTTGATAAAATTTATTTCTGACTATTGGAACTCGCTTTGCTTATCAACTTAAACTGAAAATGATGATGCTCAAATATTTTGTCATTTGCCTTTTGCAAAACTGAGAAGAATGTAAGCAGACAACGATTTTTGTTGTGGCATAATTAGTATATTGACAAAATCTTTATAGATTTAATAGAGAAGAATATTGAATGAAAGTTATTGGAAACTATAGCAAAACCGGTTGAATTAAACTGTGTTGCTTCAATATTGGCAAAGTTAATAAAAGACATTGCAAATGAATGTAATTCATCGCGGCAAATCAAATAAAGATTCATCAGAAAACTTACTGAGATCCGATACTTAGCTCAAAACAACAATCACTGAAGACCGAATCGTTCTGACAATATTTAAGAAAAATTCAATATATATCTCAAGCCTTAATCTGCTGCATATCAATGGAATAATGGTATGCCAAGAATCCAATCAGTATGCCATACTGTTCGGTGACATTTGAAAGAAGAAGATTTTAAGACATACAAAGGACATATCAAAGTTGAACAGGCTCAGTAGATTGAATTTCGAAGCAGCATGTACACAAGCCAAGCAAATTTTAAAGAAGTGTTCTAAGCACAGATGAAATCTCCTTTCTGTAGAATTCGTCAAAACAAAAGAATTTTTTAAGGCTGCCAGAGGTATGAAGACAAAAACATATCTTTGTTTATCAAAAAGTGTGCCATAATGTAAGCTCTTTCAGGTTCTGAGGATGCATAGCGTACATAGCGTATTGTGTGAATTGGTTCTCATTGGCGGATCGCTGAACCAAGGTCAATACTAGAGTACCGATCAATAATCATCACCAAACATTTATCCTTCATCAGTATAATTCACCAAGCCACAAAAGCAGAATGATAAACTAAATTTTTGAAATATATTGGTGTTACTACTCTGGACATAATTACAAATTTCTATAAAGCCAACTAAAAGTTACAATAAATAGAAAAATGCATTATTTTGTTTTCGACAAAGTAAGTGTACAAACTAGTGTAGTATTGTTTTTCGAATCTAATCTAAGAAGTATGCTATGCAATGTTATAAATAAAGGTGATGATGTGATATCCACAAGTAAAATTATCAGATTGCTAGCAAAAATGCATTTTAGATATTTTTGCTTTTGTTTGGAAAATGTTAAAATGAGATTCTGGATATGAGATTCCTTCTATGGAAGTTCAACAAATGTGCATGTGTTGCATTGTTCGGCCCAAAAGTATGCAAAAGATAATCTGAATTCGTTTAAAGTGATTTTCTTTTAGGAAAAACCACAGCTTCTGCCCGAAAGTATGCAATGCAATTTTTATTCGTCTTAAGAATGCCTGACATATAACCAAAACCATCAACAACAACAACAACAACAACAACAACAACCACAACAAAAGTGTGCAACAAATAAGTTAAGTTAACGACGGAAAAAGGACAATCAGCTTTGTTGGTAATAGCTGTGAGTGTTTGTGCATGTGTGTGTGCGTGTGTGTGTGTGTGTGTGTGTGTGTATCTCAATATCTGAAATGTTTGTTTGGCTTTATTTTGTGCATTTGGCATACAAAAATCTTTTAGTCAGGACAGGATAGCAAAGGAATGGTGCCAACAGCAAGTCTTGTTGATGTTGATGCTATTGTTTTTGATTTTGGTTTAACTCAAATATACAGAGGCATGAACACAGTTACATAGACTCACATATTTGTATTGCATACAGTTGGGCGCCAAATGCTTAAGTGTCTCATTGTCAGAGTGCACAACATACAAACAAACTAACAAACAATCATTCACAAACATACACATATACCCAAATGCACTAGCTCACACAACACACACAAACATAGACAAATGCATGTACACACAAACAAATGCAAAAATTTGTTAAAACAAATAAATAAACATTTTGAGCCATTATCAGAATGAAGCAGCAGCAGCAACAACATCAAAATACAACAATTCTCTGTATGTGCGAGTTGCATCCCAAAATTTGTCAACCTGAGCTCATAACTTCGATCGAGAATAATGAAATGTTCTCTGCACGGCACAAGCGTAACCAGTAACTACTCAAGATCTCACAGTCTTCCGGTTTTAGCAGCCGAACAAGTTAGTTTGTCATATTTTCTCAAAGAATTTTTAAGAATTGATATCATTTTTCACTTTGAAAAACCAAAAAATATATTTATATATGTAAAATTATTGAAATGATACAAAAGGCCTTTAGAAATAACATCAAAGAAAAAAAATATTGAATATGATCGATTCAAAAACTTGTAATATATCGAGAATTAAAAAATATTGACAACATATAGAGAATAAACCTAAACTGACTTTCAGAAGTTCTTCATACACCGCTGGGAGTTTATTGTTTAGTCAATTGGGAACCGGATAAAAAGTATAGAGCCAGCGCAAG
The DNA here is from genome assembly GCA_037040105.1 of Amiota albilabris. Lineage (NCBI taxonomy): Eukaryota > Metazoa > Arthropoda > Insecta > Diptera > Drosophilidae > Amiota > Amiota albilabris. The sequence continues at coordinate 2,819 of JBANCV010001521.1, forward strand.
TCATATACGCTTGGGGTACACCTCTTATGTGTGTATGTATGTATGTATGTGTCTGAGCATGGAAATATATGTATATATTTTTTTACAAAAAGAAATGAAAGTTAAACTCATGCAACATGCAAGCCGGACATGCCACATACAAACTGATACCAAGCGATAGAAGCGAAGCTCGTAACGGAACGTAACAAACGTAACGAAATGTAAAGCCGGAAGTGCAACAGCGAACAATTTCTACCAGTTGGTGTTATTGTACTACATATCAAGAAGTATCTATGCATACATATGTATGTACATAATGTGTATCTATATAAAAATATATTTGTGTGTTAAAGAGAAAGTATGTATGCCTGTTAACTTGCTGGCTTGCTTGACTGCTTGCCTGTCTGTCTAAAGTTTATGAAAGACTGCAAAATACGGATTATATTGGAATTTAACTTGAATAAGATTACAATTTTCAGTTTCACAAGAAAAATAAATTCTTGCTTTATTTTGTTGGCTTTAATAAAGAGAAAATTTACGCATTTCACTTCACTAAACTAATTACAGACATTAACAAAATTACAAAAATAATTTCCTATCTCTCCTAGAACGAGTCAGAGAAAGCGGAAAAAAGGGATTTCAGGAATGGGTGGATGGATGGATGGATGGATGGATGGATGGATGGATGAATGAATGGATGGATATCAGTTGTCAACAGAACGCAAATCAAATTCAAAATGAACTAAACTGAAACTAACGAAGATGGATGATGATTGCCTGGATCATTTCTTGCATTACTAATGCACACTTTAAAACTAGTACCACTTCTATTGTACTAAATACTACTGTTTACTAATACAGAAACATAACACAAATATACACAATGTGTCAACTGGGAACCATTGCATCTCAACATATTTCTATATAAAGCCTAAGTAAAGTTTTTGACTGAAGATATCACAAAGTTATTCTCAGCTAAACACCGTTATTATACGTACACTTTACACGATAAACATTTAGTATTATAAGTTTTTAGCACACACAGAATGAGACATTGCAGACCTTATAAAATATATAAATTCTTGATCAGCTTCGGCAGCTCAGCAGATTTTGAGCTGAAATTTTGCAAGAACTTTTCTTTTTACGATACACTGTACATTTGTTGATGTTGGGATCATACGAATCGGAACTCTGCAAGGAGTATCTCACATACAAATCCAAGTATAAGATAACATGATAAACAACAATATCACTAAGTTTATGAAAGAATATTTCTGCATAGCCTTTTATGAGCAGTTCGAACACTTTTCACAATCATTTAACCCATTTCTTGTGACTGTTTCTAAAACGAAACTTAATTTTACATTTAGATTCAGATTTTTAAAAAGTATAGATGAAACAAAGATCGGATCATTTTTGCTTGTTCTTAAGAATTTACTTTATCTATATAAAAGTTCATATGAATCGAACAACAATTGGTGTATCGTAGTAGGATTCGAAAATTGACTATATTGCTTGTCCAGAATCATTGTTTATTATCATCACCACCCTCATTATCATCTGCATGGGATTCCCCCTTTGTTCCTCATACTTGAATGGAAAAATAGAAAATTTTCTTAGTATTTTTCCTTTCCCTTTTTTTAACATAACCACCACCGTTTTTCATAATCAATTTTTTATAATCAAGTGGAAAATTTAACACTTTTGTAAATTCTGAATCAGAATCAGTGGCAAATTGAATTCATCTCTTTGGATGAAAATTTCTCTATTTATGATTTTCTGTTACGATTTTTCGTTAATATTTTTCTTTTCTCTTTAGTGTTTCTATTTTGATAATCTGAGTTTTTCTTTTTTCAAATGCAACTAACTAGGTCAAGTTGATTGAGTTCAGAAGCGATAAACGAATTTAATTGGAATTTAAACGAAATAAAAAGGTGCCCACACAGAAATTATAATTTATTTTGGCAGATATATAAAATATTGGTCCAATTGTTCCAAATCACTGAATATGTTTTGTCAAAATTTAAAAGTTTCTTTTCAATAGTTTAAGAAGTGCAAAAGTTTCCTTTACAAATATGTACTTTTCTATAATTTATAAATAAGATGAGCTTTAAGACTTATAGATCAAAGGGAGAGAGATATGATTTTTTTTAAAATTAATTCATAAGTATTCCTTCGCTTCAGAATGCCGCTACTTTTGTCATCTAACAAACTTCCTGCAAGGTATCATATCAATTCAGATGAGGCAATTTACTCTGTTTCTGTTTCTTGATTGGTTATGGTCAGTTTGGTGCAGATCTCACCTGTACAACTAGCCCTTAAAATCAACGAACAGAGCCAGTTCCGCTAGGGTAACTTTGCCAAGCGAACAATAGAGCAGTCACATAAGAGGTGTTGAATAATTTTAGATTCTTCCTGCGTCAGTAGCATGTATCCTACTTGAAATATCATTAACATACATATATTAACATATCTAAAGTTAGACTGATCGAAGTTGCAAAGCACAATTGTCAAAACCCTATATGAAGAAGGAGTCTGAAATGTAAATCGATTTTTATGTTCTGTCAAATTTTTTGTCTTTCTACACCCTTTGATAAACTTTTTCAATCGATCAAGCACATTTTCGAAATATTATTTTCTAAATTAAAAATTTCTAAATTTTTTGTTAAAAATAAATTTTTTCTGTAAACAATGGAAGGATTCAACCAAACATCTGAAGATAAAATGAGAGAGCTAAAACTCCGCTTAATTGCTGGTGTCCGTGCAGAACTTATTAGTCGCGGATATTTGTCATTTGAAATAGAAGAGGTCGAGGAAATTATACAAAATGTTCTGAATCGAGTGCTAGAAACCATAAACCATAATCACTACCAACGGGTTCAAGTAATTGAAAATGTCCCGATTGGTGATCAAGGCGCCGAGGAGAGGATGGCAACAGGAAGATTGCCTCACCAACTTCAAAACCCAAAAATTAACTTCTTCGTATGTGCCATCGGTATCATATTCCTAACCTTTTTCTTGTATTTAATAATGATGAAAATGGACTACAACTCCCGCACCTATTGAAACGAAGGTGAACGATATTCTTTCTAAAAATTTGTGGTAATAAAATTTAGTTGTCAAATTAAAAATGCGGGATTTTTTTTCATATTTTGAGCCTTTATTGAGAAAAAGTGGTTATATGTTTAATTGTCAAAGTATTGTCCGTCGCTAGCCACTACTTTATCCTATCTTTCTGGTAGCATACGAATTGCTGTTGCGAAAAAACTCGGCCGGTTTAGCCTCGATCCAGTCATCGACCCATTTTTTTGCTTTCTCGTAAGAACGGAAGTGCTGGTTAGCCAGGCCATGCGTCATCGATCTGAAGAGGTGGTAATCAGATGGATCAATGTCTGGGCTATACGGCGGGTGGGGTAGGACTTCCCATTTGAGCATTTCCAAGTAAGTTTTTACGGCCTGTGCAACATGTGGCCGAGCATTGTTATGTTGCAAAATTACTTTGTCGTGTCTCTCGGCGTATTGTGTTCGATTTTCTGGCAATGCTCGGCTCAAACGCATCGGTGGGTATACCTCTCCCGTGATCATTTCATTCGGTTGCAGCAGCTCATAGTAGCTGGACCCACCATATAGAGAGCATGAGCTTGGCACCATGAATATTTGGCTTGGCCGTCGATGATGAGGCATGGCCGGGGTAGCCGTATGATTTTTTCCACTTGGGATTGTCGTAATGGATCCACTTTTCATCGCCAGTAACAATACTATGCAAAACACCCTTTCTTTTTTGTCGCTGAAGCAGTTGTTCGCACTTGAAAAAAGGTCTTTCAATGTCTCTCGGCTTCAATTCATATGGGACCCAATTTCCTTGCTTTTGGATCATTTCCAATTTTTGTGAACGATGGGAAATGGCTTGGCCTATTACTCCCAATGAGTTGGCAAGCTCTTCTTCAGTTTGACATGAGTCTTCATCGAGTTATGCCTCCAATTCGGCATATTCAAACTTTTTCGGTTGACTGGGCCGTTCCTTGTCTTCCTCGTCAAAATCACCACTTCTAAAGCGTACAAGCCATCTCTCGCACTGTTAAATCGACAGAGCATACTCCGGATATGCTTCGGAGAGCAATCGATGGGCTGCAGCTGCACTTTTTTTTCAAATGAAAGAAGTAAACGAGAACTTCCCGCAAATGTTGTTTTGTTGAAGCTGTAAAATGAATTTTTCAAATGGATTATAGGAAAACCTTGCCAAATGCTTGTAGCATGAGTTGCGCCATCTCTTGTAAATCCCTCATTATTAACTTGCGATTCCAATAGCATACTATACCGTAGAATATAGAAGACTTGTGTATCTGGTGAACCATAAAATGATATTACATTTATGGAATATTTACTTAACTTTCTTTTGTAAATATTTATTTCATTTAACAGAGTTAAGAAGGTTTTGCTTGCAACTGCATATCGCCCGAGTTATATTGCGTCATCTCGAATCTATAGCGAGTATGGTTATTAAATACAGAATAAGAAGTGTGTAGGATAGGTTATAAAATGTATGATTTAAATTTTTATAAGTTAATCTTTAGATTATATTCTATGGAGGAAGAGGTATGAAGGAATTGTGTTTTGTTTTAAATCATAAAGCAATAAACCTAACATACATATGTGAAAGAAATTAAGAAACTAAAACGATCATATCATATAAAAATTTCATTTTATTTCATTTATTCACAGTTTTTATAATATATATACACACATGTGTTTGATCATAAAATAACTATAATAATAATAATAATTAAGAGTTCAGGATCCATGCCTTTTATACTTAAGTATACACTGAACAGTTTTTACTAACAAAAGGAATGGGGGAAACATTGATGTTATTTTTATTACGACTTAAACCTGAATTTAATACTAAGGTGCTTAAACTATATTATTGATATGAGAAGTTGAAAATCATCAACTTATTTTGCATAACTTTAAAGTGAAATTTAGCTAGACCACATAAAGACCCCATAAAGTTTTACATATTTAAAAATTCATCTTAACAGATACATTTTGTTCTCTATATCAAGACGAGAGTTTCTGATTACTATTTAGGGAAACAATGTCCTCATCAAGTTATTAACTTTTTTATTGATGAAATTAATTAATGTTTTCCCTGAATAATATTTTTTTTATCTAAAATTATACCAAAATATTAACCTTTTCACATCCACAAGAAGGCTGCTTTTTATAGAAAAGTTTTGCCAGAGTTATTTATTTTTATTTATATCTAAATATTTATATTGTATATGGATTTTTAATTCAGTAAGTTATTTTCTAATACATATATTCTTTAAAATTATTGCAATAATAATATTATAGTAAAAATGAAAGTTCTTAAACTTAAAATAATTTATAGAAAAAAGAAAAGAGTAAAGAAAAAACCGAAGGAATGTGAATCGTATTAATAATGAATAATACTTCTATTGATTGAATTATGTCAAATTTTTACATTTATTATTTATATTAAAGAGTTTTAAATTATTTGAAAAAGTATCAAAAACTTTTGTGCATCTTTCACTAAAACATTAAAAGATAAGCTAATTAAGGCATTGGGATCATACATCGTTTTTAAAGCTTTTAATCATTTTCTTTTTAATTTGTAATAATTTGATAATTTAAAAATTCTTTTTATTGTTTTAAATTTTCTTGTTATTTTAAAAAAAGAAAAGAACTTAAATTAAATTATTAAAATAATTAACAACACAATTGATATTACACAGTAGGAAAGAACAATTTTGAGTAGGATTAGAAGGATTGAATAGAGAGGTCTATAGGATACCATCTTCTCAGTGGTCTTACCATACTGACTCCTCCCTTCTTCTCCGTTACTTTAAAATCAGAGCACCAGAAATCATAAGCAGTGCATTGGCTTGCATTATCCTTACCTTTCAGATTTACGATTTCGCTGCTTTGCCGTACACCTGCAAGCCGTATCGCCAAGCAGGAACAATTATTGCTTCATTTTTCAAGGACAATTCATTCCTACTGTATAAGAGCCAATGCAATTTCCCAATTCTATGACCAAGGGATTTGAAATATGCTTATCTACATACTGAATTATTTATCCCGAATGGTGTTCCAACTGTAGGTTGTCGATAAAGACTTCCGGAGAAACATCCGGTCGTAAGGCGCACATCATTTTGGCACTTTTTGTTTTTTTGTTAATGCCAATGTTTCATCGTTTGTCCAGACTTCAAGGAATTGTGTCCGGTTTGTCCGTGACTTCAGAAGTGTACCTGTTTCTGGCGAAAATGGCTGTATCATCTGCAAACGTGGCAATATTAAGATACTAACGATCATCTAGCGGTAATTTTGAGCCATTGGGCATTTCATGTGTGAACAGGGTATAGAGTGTGGAGGGAGGGATCCCTGCGCGATTACCACTGAGATCAAAATTTTGTCTTTTGTTATTTTTTTATTTTTAATTATAGGATCAGTTATTATAATTATCTCTTTAATTCTTGGTTATGACTGGAAATTTATTTATTATGTTTTATTCTCTTAAAAAGATGTAATAAGAATTTAATATCTACAGAAACTTCTTTAAATACTTTCTAAAACTAGCTGTTGTCTTACGGATTAGTTGCTGTTTTATTATTTTCCTATAAATTTTGAAATAAATATATCTTATATATCAGTAATAATAATACCATCTTTATTATCATTTTCATTTTTGATTCCCCAATTTTATAGGAGGATTAACTTGAATTAATACTAATTTCATATTTAAACATTTAAGAATTATTTTTTATTATAATTATTTTGTCTATACCATAATATCAGCTTGATAGATCTAAAACCGAAAAAATAATATGGATACACACGAACAGATGAGCTAATATTGCCAAGTCGATTCTCCTCATCATTCTGATCATATCCAATGAATCTACAATGCACAGTTCTATGAGTTACAAACATGAAGTCTAAGTGTTAATGCATGCTCAGATTAGAATGGCTTAAGGTTTGAAAAAGTATAACACCATAAACTAAAAGTGAGAAACAAAAACAAGAAGTAACGTAAAAAGGAAAGTTTATGGAAATGGATAAAAATATCGTACAACAACAGTGACAAAAAATAATATTAAAAATTCAATAAAATTGCCGAAAAATGATAAAAACACAAGAGCGAAAAAAAACAAATACTTATACAAAATGTTGTCGGAGTGGTCTGGAGGCAAACAAATAAAACTTGTGCTCTGTATAAAGTTGAGAACTAAGAAACTTCAACATCTTCATAATCATCATTGTTGTCATCATCATGATCATTATGTATAATAGAAATTTTGTTGCATGTTGCAAATGGAGCAAGTTCAGGCACATAAAATCGTGAAGGCGACACAAACAAAAAATAAAAAACAAAAGCAAAAATAAAACAAAAAACACATAAATGTTTGGTTGCATTTTGCGCTATCTGTCGTCTGTCTGTGTATATAAAAAGGAAAATAACCGGAAGTACCATCAGCATCATCAAAAGTGGAAGCCACCAATAAAGGCTCACAACTGCAAACTGCAGTCTGCAGAGTTATATACCACAAGCAGCTCAATTTTCCTTTTTTCTTTCGTTTTTGTCAGTGTACAGTATAATCTCCATATGAGACCCAACGGATAATACCTTTTGAGATGATGCGTTTTTCTACTGTTGTCTTACACAATTTCATGCAAAGTATCTGATCATGTGCCTTGTAATCTCCTCTCTGATGGTCAGGGAAATACATATGCAAATTTTAGTTGATCGCAGAGTCTTAAGCTGCATAGATTTACATAGGTTTATAAAGATTTTGCTTCAACTTCATCCTGAGAAAACAGCTCAATTTTCAAAGCATTAAATTGAACTGGTTTCTATTAGTTTGGCATTAGACTCAAGTACTTCATAGTGTGTTCCTTGGAATGGCATCTACGTTAATGATAACTGGAGATCATATCAAGTGATTTAGCATGCATCAATCAGACAATCAAGTTTTCAAATATTCTCGCTAACAAAATCATATTCTTGTGCGCATTAAATGCATATCCATACTGTACTTAACTAGAGAGTGGAAGAAATTTGGATCTGGGATTTCATTTACATTGTAATTGATTGATTTTACATATTTGATAAGTTCTGTGTAATCATTCCAGCACTCTTTAACACACCACTACTAATAAATTTTAAACATTCAGAAATAATTCAGTCCCTTCAGTTGAATTATATTGTATACTAGCTGTCTCGGCGCGCGTTGCTATGCCCTCGCTCTCTTGCCCGATCACTTTGAATATCATACACAAAAAGAAGAGAACGAATAGCGCAATACTCTTGTGCGTACTAAGAGTGGAAAAATATAACAATAGCATCAACCATCATGCATCTTACAGTGGTTTTCTAAATACTAAAACATATTTTATTAAAATTTAAAAGATAAAAAAAACTCTATTTATTATCATTCAATTGTTGCTTAAAAAAAAAAAAAAATATTCAAATTGGCTTAGAATAGCTTGGGCTAGATAAAAAGAAATGTTAAAAAATTGGTTAAAAAAAAAAAAACTGCCAACTATTGCTAAGACCCATCTAGGTGACCCCAAATGTACAACAACATAAATTTCATTAAAATCGGTTCAGCCGTCTAGGTGAAAAATAGTCACAAAAATCCGAACTCTCGGATTTTTTATAAATATAAAGATCATTCTTCATCATAAACAATTCACTAGAAAAGAAAGCGATTGCTTATTACAAATTAACGAATGTTCGAATTATGTAGAACGTACTGTAATAAAATTCTTGTATATTTTTCTTTTTGTTGGCCAAAGTGGCCTTTTTGGTCTTTTATGTTCGCGCTACCTTTTTAACAGGGTTTCCTTGTTTGACTTGGCTCACTGAGTTATGCGACTTGTGCGTGTCACTTACACACATATATGTGTGCATAAACAAATGTATGTATATATAAAGAAGTCACTGTATTCGTGTGGTGGAGTGTCCTTTCTATTCAGTTCTCTCTGTGAATATTTGACTGTGGCGATTGCGGTTCGTTGACTGCTGCATACTTTTTGCTGATTTTTTTATAAGGATTCGCGACCCTCGACTTTCGTTCTGCTTTTGCTACTTCTGGGACACTTCAATTCTGGTTTAAAAAAGAAGAAGATAAATAATAAAAAATAATATAAATATAAGTATAACATGGAACCCGTTCATTCGCACTTTCTTTGCTACTGAAAATATATTTTTTAAATTTTATTTTTCTCTTCGCTCGATCAGTTGTCTATTGTCAGCTAAGAGTTTTATTTTGAAGATATCGAACTGAATATTCATGTACAAATTATGTGAATTAACAATGTGTAAAATTATTTTTAAAAAATCCATAGAACCCACATAAACTTTGAGATGCTTAATTGACAAACTTTGTTCTTATTTTCTGAATTTATACAGTCAATTACACTTTAGAAAAAATAAAGATGATGATTTTCTTATTTACTAATTTGTTTATTTACCATCTCTCCATGTTAATTTAATTATATAGGAATAACTTAGACATAACATGTAGTGACATGACATGAACAAAGATATATGAACATGTGTGACATCAGACTTTAGTTTACAGCAATTATTTTAAATGGAACCGGTAGAGTGGATGCTCTTTTAGTAGCCTTCTGGATTGAAGGATATTGTTGAGCAGACCCATTATCCACTTTGATCATTTGTAGCTTATTGTACCGTCGTATTCCTTCTTTGACCAATGGCACCCAAAGGGGTAAGTGCAGCACAGAATACAGTACATAAAACGAGCACCCCAATACTCTTCTCAGATTAGCCTCGATTGAAAGCATTGGATAGTTTCTATGTAAGTGTTAGCTGTTGTACCCCATAATTGGATGCCTTATGTCCAAATTGGTTTAATTATCATTATGTACAATAGGACTATATTGCATAAATTGAGCTGGGGCCCATAGTACTGACTTAATAGCCAGTTCATTTGTCAGCTTTTCATAATGACTTTCTTTTTCTTCCTCTTAATATGCTCCTGCCAGTTTTGCCTTCTATATAGTCTAATATAATGTATAAAAAATGTCACTTAAATTACAAATCGTTGGAATTCGCAAGAGGACGTTTAACTTCTTGTTTCATCATTTCTGTACACCAAGGATTGAAAGGTAAACTCATGAGTATCAACTATAATATTTCAATGAAAATAATCATATGAATTCCATTATTTTTTCAACACATAAATTAATATGAAACACAGTTTATTAATAGAATTTCGTATACAATTTTTATAGTATTTGTTTTTTCATCATAATTTTATTAATTTACTATTGAGAATTCGATTATTCATCTTAATCACGAATGCATTTTTTCACATATTCAAATATTCAATATCATTTGCCAATGAAAGATATCTAATCTTTAGTGGAACTGAAGTTAATTGTGTGTTTTCCCTTGTTTTGTTATCCGTTTATCTACAGGATGCAACTGCAACTATTTACTATAATGTTTGCACATATCTTCGATTTTCTTCTTTCTTTTTCTTGACAATAGCACGGAGTCAGTTTCACTGATTATTGCATAAAATAAAACTGATAAGACCTACGAAGGCAAACGTGACATCAATAATTATACATTTGATGGGAGTCAAAAGTATTATTATTTTATAATATCATAAATATTATCTTGAAATTTCGTTTAAATAAAAAAAAAAAAAGACAAAGGAAAACATTCAAAATATGTACAGTTTAATAAATAAGAAAAATATTACGTAAACGCTATATAGACTTAGGAGGTTTTCTTTTCATTTAATAAGTAAGAAATATGCAAATTTTATCAGTCTTCAAATGAAATATCCCAAGTTATTTCTTTGTTGACTATTTTGGAAAAAAAAAAAAATAAAATGTCAGAGGTATTATTCTTTACATACTTAGTAAATTCTAAGCCCTATAAACTTAAGTTGCCATTTAACCTCTTTGGTTATGTCTAAGACATAAGGAAAAAGCGTGATGCCAAAAATAATTTTGCTTACTTTGCGGTACAAACTGAAATTCAAGTGAAACATAAACAAAGTGAACTAAACTCAACTGAACTGGAGAATAAAAAAAATTACTGAGACAGAGAGAGAGAGAGAGAGTTGAATGAAAGGGGAAAGTGTTTTTTGAAGGGACTGATATGCACTAAAAGAAGCCATAGAAATCTACATATCAAATATCGTTTAGAGTGTTAGAAATTAATGTAAGGAGCTTCGTTTCTAACTGGGGTCCTCTGACCACCCAATTATTATATTTTAACATTTGGTTTGGAATTAAGAAGACAAAACGGTTATTTAAAGTATGCTGAACTTTGTTTACAGACATTTTTCTACCTCAAGAAAAACTATGTTGGTAGAAATACACTGTCGAATCACTCGCTTTTTAATATTTTGTAATATAAATATCGTAAACACTTCCGTATGACCGCATGGGTGACAAGAATGGAGTTTATCTCCATTGCGTAAATAAGTGTGATGGATGGTGCTGCCGAGTGAAGAAGGTACAATTTTTTCTAGAGCAACTATTCGGGCCTACTATCCACAGAAGGTGTGAGTTAAAATCTTCTTAAAATCAGATATACGAGATTCCTGGATATATGTGATTATCCGGTGTATTTCATTAGAAGGTGGTAATGGTAATAAGTAGAAGGTGACTGTGCTACTAATTTAGCTACAATGTGTTGTC
>JBANCV010001522.1:0-14499 GCA_037040105.1 Amiota albilabris
GATTTTAATTTTAATAATTCATTATTTTCATTTCGTTGTTTCGTATTGATTTTTGTTCCGGAAAATGGATTTAGCAAGACTTACTGGATGGGCATACATACTCTTCTTTCCGGTGGATGGCATTATAATAACGGTGACAACATTTTTGTCGAAATATTTGGCTGATGACTTGGGTAATATTATTTATAACAAGAAGTTCTTTAGTAAAATACATAGATAAATTTGATACTTTTAGGTCTCGGTTTCAATGGCGCTTTTATGATGACATTCGCTATTAGTTTTGGAGCATTGCTCACAAAAAATTATATCATGAAGCGCAATGAGGAAGATGATAACGAAGAATAACTCCATCCGCACCCAAAATTATTTGACAAACCAAGAAATTATGTTTGAAGTGTTAAATTTATAATATGTATCTGTAAATAAAATAGAAAATTCACGAAAAAATGTGTTGTATTTCTGTTGAATTGCACACACATCAAAGCTTCACAACTTTTCAGCGAGACTCTTAGATCAAGAATTTGTGTGCAAATTTACAGAGTCAGGGACAAAGTCAGCAGGATGCAGGAGTATTGTTGCCATCAGTGAATACTGATTGTATGTACGCATATAAGTATATTTCTTCAGATTTATTTCCTTGGAAATTCCATTGTTAAGGAACTTTTACATGCACACAATCAAAACTGCATTAGAAATGCTGCCATTTGATGATCACAAATTAGTGATTGGAGCAGACAAAAGATCAGCAGGCGAATATGAGAGACGCTTCAGTGCAATGACTTTGAATCATTGAGTTTGGTGTCTCGCAACATTTTGGGTCGACGTACATTTAAATTAGAAAATTTTTATTTTAAATTTATTTCTCGCTAAACTAAAATCACCGTAAGTTTTAAAAATATCTAACAATAATAACAATAACAACAACAGCAACCAACAAATGTCGATAACTTCAAGGCCAGAGGGGCAGGATCAAAGCTGGTGCTATTGGATTTTTGTAAGCGTGAAGGGAAATGTGCCTAAAGATATTCGTGTTTGAAGTGATTTACCTTGCGGTTAGTTGGAATCATCAGTTTATATAAAAGTATGTTTTGCTGTTTTGATTGCAGACACTTAATACAATATCATAATACTAGACTAGGTAAAGTATTGTCTAAATAGAAACATGGACACACTTGGAACTTCTCACCTAGTTGAAGCTTTCCTACTAGTTAGCACTCAGAGATGTTTTCAAATTTGTTATCGATGTTTCAATTAATAATAACCATCAACATTTTAAACTTTAGTTTATCTTGTCTTGTATTTGGGGGTTTTTTTTTACTCCATCGCTTTTGTTCAAAGTGATTAAATTTTTTTTTTTGCAATGTTCAACATTTCTGTTTGCATGATTTTCTTTTCTTATTCGAATAACAATTCTTTGCCTGAGATTTTTAAATTTTCATCTATTCTTTCTAGTTACTCATGTTTCTTTGCTGCCCATCTTTGAATGACTGATATATGGGAGAGCAAAGAGAAGAAACTTCAAAAGATGAAGGAGGAGGAGAAGAATGATGGAGAAATTGGCAGTCAAGTTACATTGCATAGAAAATGCGCTTTTCCTTAGTTTCATATACTTCCTTCCTTCCTGTTTTCCTTCCTTACTTCCGGTTAGATGACTATGCTTTTGCATTCCCTGCATGCCTGGCTTCCGTAAGCTTTGTTCACTTTTTCGCTTGCTCACTTGCTATTTTATCCTTTCTTGCTTTCCTTCTGACATTTATTCGTTCCTGCATTTCATCGTTTGCTCATTGCTGCCTTGTCGTGCTGCCAACATGTTTGCTTGTGTCTCTTCATCACATCCGCAGCAGCATCTTTCTAAGATAATTTCATGCTCCTCCTCCTCCTCCTCCTCCTCCTCCTCCTCTTCCTCTTCCTATCCATCTTCTCAGTCTTTCCTTAATATTTTTTAACTGTCTCACTGTCTGTTTCTTAGGGTCTGTGTGTCTATGAAATCGTTGCACATCCTGCAAATCTGCTCTGACTTGAACGGAAATTTATTATTGACAGCAGCAGATGCTTCTCCCTTTGGTAAGTAAGGAAATATAGGAACAACACCAAGGACGTGGATAAGGACAACGCATATGCATCTATTCATCTGATTCGACAAAGACAATGTGCCAGAGCACAAGTTCAAAGACAGCAGATTCTTCGACTGACTGGTTGCCGCCTGCATGTCCTCCTGTTTGTCTCATGACTACATTTCTTGTTGCTTCACTAGATTGCTTTTCACTTCTTCTGACAATCTCTCTGACACCACTTCATTTCATTCCAATACACCACTACTCCTCGGTTCATCTTCTCCACCAGTCTTTCTCATCTCTTATAGGAAGGAGTTTCTTATGGGGCCCTTTGGAAAAACTCAGCTCAGCACAATTATGGCTCAGATATACTTAAGTGTCGTCTTCTGTCATCGTTTTGGTTTAAGTGGAACATCAGAAAGCACTTAAATTTGAACTTTAACTGATTTCTGATAGAGATGATTATTATAATAACAATTATAATCATAACAATGATGATGATGGTGATGATGATGATGATGATGGTCACAATCATTTTGAAAAATAATAAATAATGATGAGTATGCATTTTGTTAGAATGTCAGAGAGCATGAAACTGTGACATAAGCTCAAAGTTCAAGTTGAAGAAGATACAAAACAGCTTTTCTTTTATTTCATTTTCTTTTGTTTTCTTATTTAATTCTGTTGTTCCTTTTAGACAAGAGACTATGCCTCTGCCTCTGCCTCTGCCTCTGTTGTCTATTAATCAGTTAAGTTGTGAATGCTCTGGGTGCTGAGCACTTTTTAAGTGAAGTCAAAGGTCGAATTCTGAATTGAGGGTGAAATGTTTTAGATTTTAAGCAGATTTAAATGACATCAAGAAAATGGGGAAAAAGAAAATAGATTTCGTGTTGTGAAAACGAAGGGCGGCACATAAAAGAAAAGCAAAAAAGGTTTGGCTAAGCAAAAAACAAGAGAATTTTTTCCATATTTTCTATATTATTCTTTATTTCCCCCCTTTTTTTTTTAAGCGTAACCATTTTTCCCCATTGATTTCCGGTTGCGTTACTTCCGGTTGACTTCAAGTTCTACATTTTTTTTTTGCATTTTCTCTTTTTTTTGTTTTCTTCTTCTCCATTTACTTTACTCCTTTTTCTGCTCTGCTTGTTTTTTTCTATTCTTGCTGTTGTTGTTGTTGCATAATTGCTTGTCACAAATTCAAGAATAACAAAGTCTCGCGACAACTTGGAACTCTAAACTTTTCTTCCTTCATATTTTTCTCTTCTCTTTTTCTTTTCTTATCACATTAAAAGTTTTCCCTCTCCCTCTTACTAAGATTTTTAAGTGAAAATTTTATTATTTCTCTCTCTCTAGTTCGTTTTTGTTAAAAATGATGTTTCTCCTTTCCTTTCTTTTTATTGTTGTTTATTTTTTTTTGACACGATTTCACAATGAACTTTTTTTCATTTTTCCTTCCTTCCATTTTAATGCTTGTTGCCAAAATTGACTTTCGCTATATTTTAATTGAGTGAATTTTTCAACAATATTCACTTATTGTCATTACAATTTTTACACGACAAGTGTCAATAAGAATGAGCAAAATGTTGATGACGATGATGATGATGACGTTAGCAATAAAAATGAAGAAATTATGAAGAATGAAATTCAATGAGAATCATTAATCAATTTGCATTTTTTATTTTACAATATTGAAAACTGTATGGAACACAACTGTGTTCATGATGATGTGTGATGAAAGACAAAGAAACAAACTTCAGATTCTCTCATATTTTTCAATATACCTATATAGAATAATGTTATTTGCACTTCATTCATCGCTTCATTTTTTAAAGCTCTTTTAATTCACTAATTCATCAGTTCTCAGCGACTTCTCTTTGTGCTTTGTTTGATATTTTCATTTTCGTAATTAAAAATCAAGATTCCCTTTTTTCTTTTATTTTTAAGAACCATGCTTCATTTTTAAATAGCACACAATTCTGAATAATGTAATTGAAGCCAAACGAAATGGAAACGGAAAACAGAAACAGGAGAAAGGGGAAAGGAGAAATGTGTGACATGTGAAAGCGTGTCATTTAAAGTCAAAGCCATCACCTTCAGATACAATGCCAAGTATTATTTATTTTCCTCACATTTTCCTAATTTTCTTCTTTGACATTCTTATATTTTTGTTTTGTGTTGCCATACATTTGTTATACATTGTTTTGTTTTCTTCTTTGAGTTCTCCTTCTAATTAGACTTCCTTTGTACTATCGTAATCAGCTTTGCTATACAATACTTTATTTTGTTGTTCTTTACAGAAGAACTTGGTAAACTCAGAATAGAACATGAGACAATCTTACTTAGTTTGAATTTTAGTTATGCAATGGTCGATCATCAGTTTCTGTTTTATCATATGGAACATTTCCCATAGATTGTTATGTGTACATTGCCCATATATCAATTGTCACAAAACTATCATATATAGAAATAATTATTATATGGCAACAGTACCGGAAAGTCAAAGCATTATTCAAAAGATGATTGTGATTTCTACTTGGTTGCATTTACATCAAATGAAAAATATAAAATTGATAAAGATAAGTAGATAATTTTTAAAAAGTAGTTCCGAAAACAATTGTCCACATATCATACGCAGAACTAAATCTAAGTGTCTTCAATTGTTTATTCACTCACCCATCACCTGTTTTTTTCATAAAAAAGTTGGCAACAATGTAAAAAAAATTTGGCAACAATTTTGCAGATTGACTAGTGAACCCAACCAAAACACAGAGTTCTGAACACTACAAAAACAACACATTTCAATGATTTCCCCTGTTGTCATCAGAACACAGAGTTCTTCTTGAGTTCTGGCGAACTGAGAGTTCAGTACACTATTAGTGTACTTAGTTATCAAAACTTTGTCAATACATTTTTGTAGATTGCTTAATATTAGGAAAGTGATCTATGGGTAGTAGTGCCGAATGCTGAATAAAACAAAATACTATTGTATTTACTTGGATTACATGACACAAAAATACAAGGAATCGTAAATGTTGTATGGATGTGAAGTATGAAACCAAACATGAACATAAGCTGGAAATTTAAGATTTCCCGCAAGATTTTACTAGTTGGATTACTTCTTAGTTAAAAAAGAAATTTCAGCCAGTGTTAGTTAAGTCCACTCTTTCTTGTCAAATCAATGTTACTTCTAGTGTGCCTCGACGAAGTCATCTTGGCCCATAAACGATCTTTCTTTTTCTTTGAAGCCCTCTCGAATTCAGATGTATGCTGATGATGTTATTTATCATATTATGTATATGACAAGAGAATCGAACATCATTGCATTAATGGTGTTTATGCAATCTTCGAAATCTAAACTGTGCACTTTTCGGAGTCATTTGTCAACTTAAACAGAGCTTTAATCATTATATTTCTTCAATTATTAACAATGTTAAGAATTGAATGATCCCTACATTACCAAGCATCTTTCAATATCTCTAAGACGTCCAGTACTCGATTCACATACGTTTGCCGTCAACCTCTAGAATTCTCCTTCTTATAGACCTTCCATCCTACAGTAATCGCCGAATTTTTAAAGGTATAAACTTCCTTCATAAACTTATTAACGGTATTAGTCATACCACTAGAAATTTCTTATTCCTTGCTTTACGAAGATCCATGACTAACTACGCCTCATCCGATTTATTTCGCGTAATCATGAAATTTATTACATTCTCTCTATTGAGATTTCACCCACAACAATCAATGCTATGATCCTTCAACACCTATGCCTGCCTAACCCACCATGATTGGATCTGGATAATTCGATATGGATGACGTATCTGTCAATTGTATCTATCCACAAATTGGCTGTGCAAAGGGGGGTTTTCACAATGATTTTGTTTTTTCCTTTATCTTCCGTGATTTTGCGAAGTTTTTCCCCCTCAAAGTTATATTTGCTGTAAGTTCTAGTCAATATTTATTTATTGACGGCAGTATTGAATAAATAACTGAATATATTGCATTGAAGTGGGAGTATAAAGTGATCTGATCAAATCAGATCTGAGAAGATATAAAAACTTTATTGAATATTGAAAATATTTTCCAATTTACTGAATACTAAAATTAATCGTATTAGATTGATACTTCAATGAAACAATCCTCATCAATGGCCATACAACCCAGGGTGGGACTTTGTCGGTTGTAACGTCTGCTTCCAAATGGTTCTGTCTTTCGCAAGAGTCCTCCAGTTTCGCATCTAAGTTTTGGGCGACCTTTGTTTGTTTATTACAGTTCCGGGGTCGTCTACGTGGTTCAGTTTTCATCCGAGGCATTCTTACAACTTCCGTGACTTGTAGATTTTTTTGCGGTGTTAGGTAGTCAATGAAACAATACGTTAGAAAAACTATGTAAATTCAAATTAAAATTGCTTCTTCATCCATTCTACAATATATGCAATAGATCCACAAAAAAGTTTTTCTAATAAGAACATGAAATTGAGTTGGGGGTTTGTATTGGAGGTGCCTCTCTCAGTGATCCGATTCCGACAAAAACTGAGAGACTAGTTTGCTTACATACAGACCGACAGACAGACATGCCTAGATCATATCTTCAATGGTGATTTCGGGAGATTTTTCTCTTTTCAATAGTCTTATAGTCTTAATGTGCAATCAATTGCACATGTATGAGATACTTTTTTGTCTTTTTTTATTGATTGATTTCTAATTTTGTTATTTATGTAACATATTTCCCAAGTTTCTACCCTTCTTCATTTAAACTTTGAACTTAAGGTGTTGCGGGTGTTTTTTGAGTTTTCCCCCTTATACAATTTTCCTTTTGTATCCTTTTATTCGTTTCCAATTATGGTTCTTTGTCATTCTCATTCAAATTCAATAAACATTTTTGCCTGATTTATTTTTGCTATTCATTCATTTTTCATTCTTCTTTTCTATTTTATATTGCAGATTGATAGATTTGATAGGCAAAGTGGGGGATTTTGGATTTCAGGTGTTTTTTATATTTTTTGGTGGGTGTTTTTCGAAGATTTAGCGGAAATGCGTAATTCAAGGTAAATAAAAATGGAAAAACAACATAATTTTCCATTTTCATCATGTTCAGACAGTGAATTGAATTGATTTGTGTTAAAATTTTTTTGGGAAAAAGGATTTGTCGCGAAGCTGACAATTTCATAAAGTTGGCTCTAATGGCTTATGGGTGGATGGAGAATGAGATCAGGTGGGCTAATGTTAAAAAAGGAATAATAATAATAATGTCATAAAAAAGAATTGACAAATATGTATGTGTGTATGTATGTGGATATGTATTAGGAATATAAAGATGAAAGATAAGGTTAAAAAAAAGCAAGTGAGAGCGAGTGAAAGTTGATAGATACTTTTTTTGGTTTGTATGTTGTGATACTGTTGACATTTCCATAATAATTTTTTACCTATTCCTTTTCTGTTGTTGATTTTGTATATTTTGTTTGTGGTAAAAGTTTTGTGTTGCTTTTGACGCACGAATGATACAATTTTGGATGGTGGATAAGAATATATTTATGGTTGGTTATTTGCCTGGTTAAAATTACAGATGACAAAATGATGACGACGACGACGACAACGATGATGATGATGATGATGATGATGATGAAAAGCACAAACTGCCTCTAACTGTGCTGTGTTGTGATGTTTGTGATTTCTTCTATTTGGTATTGGCTGACAATAATATATATACCCACACACACACACACACGGATATATACAGAAACTCATGCACAGTTACATATGGTATACAATACTTGTACCCATATGGAATCTATATTCCTTTGTTGCATATTGATGAGACAAGTTGACTATGATAATGTTGATGATTTTTGGTTTGGCAAAATTTAAAATGCTTCAAGCCAGAAAATTGTCAGTGTACACGTATATGTTTGATGAATCTATCTAGATACACTCCCATATATATACAAATATACAACATATTCTATACATGTGTGTGTGCCTTCGCACAAAAAATGACAATATTTTCAAGAACATAAAAAAAAACCCCCCCACAACCCCAACCACACATTACAATTTCTCAGTAAATCACACCTCAAACAGATACATAGATAAATACGAACAGTCACACTGACACACAGACACACATGTGTTTGTGGATAAAACAATTTATTCCTTTTTAGTGTAAGGATGCCATCAATGTAATGCATACTTGCATATGTAAAAATCATAAAAACTCAGGAAAATTGTAAATGATAGAAAAGTATGAATGAAAATCAAAGGGCAAAGGAAAAAAAGAGACTAATCAGGAAAATTAGTGAACAAAAAAAGCTTCAAATTACTGAGCATGGCAAAATGCTTTTTAATTATAATCCCCAACTTTTGTATTTTCCCCAATAAATTCTCTTGGTTTTTTTTTTTTTTTGGTTTTGAATTTTTGTTGTGCAAAATTTCTACGCATTTCAGAATAAAGAAAAAAGATGTGTGACAGATGCGTAGATAATATGAATATGTGGTATGTGCATGTATCTGTGTTTTGTGTATCTATGTATGAGTGAAATCATTGTTGAAAAGTCCAAGGATTTTTATACTACAAGTACAAAAGAGAAACATCATTTCCAATCAGAAAGTCATTAAACACACAAATTGAACTCGAACTGACAGTTTTTAAAAAGAGATGGAAACGGCAGAGGTATCAAATGCTTTAAGGCGATTTCAATATGTTGCAATATAAATACATATTTAAATAATTGTAAAGTTAAGGATAGAAATACATGCATATGTAGATTGATAGATAGATAGACAGAGAGATAAAAAAAGAGAAAGAAAAAAAAATAAATAAACGAGGGAAACAAAACTTTAGCATAACAAACGCGATTAAGTATTTGACTTAGGAATTATAATATGAAAATCATGACTGACTACATTGAAACTAACAGAGTGAAAGAGTAAGCGAGAAAGTCATACAGAAAGAAATTGAGTGGGAGGCATAAAAATAAAGATAGATTGAGATAGTCGCATTCCTAGTAATAGATACTACGTGCTGGTATCTCTTGGCATGTGCTTGTTGCCCTCGAGTGAGTCTTGACCATCATCATCTTTTGCTTTTTTTCGGTTATATTTTTCCTACTTAAAATGCTATTAACTTGAAAATAAACATTTTTTAGGCTCGTCCCGGTTCTTCTCTTTAGGGTTTCATCGCCCTTGTCAACGTCCTTATCATCCTCATCTGCCGGCATCACATCATTGTCCCTATTGTGATTCTTTGCTTTCTTTGTTTTTCGTATTATTATTTGTATTTAAAAATAGATTAATTTTTTTAATAAAAATAAAAAATAAAAATCAAGGCATATTTTCAGTCAGTTTATAGGACAAACAAAAAAAAAAAAAAAAAATTATAATAAGTATAAAGTTAAAAAAGAAAATAATAAAAAGAAGTTGAAAAGTAAATCGAGAAAAAAAGTCAAGATACTTAACAGAAATGCACAGCAAATAATTTACAAAACATTTTTGATCTTTTTGATTTTACACGGCAGATAAAAAAAAAACCAAAATAAATCATACTTTTAGGAATAACGGAAATAATTTAAATAAAATATTTAATAATTATGGGAAAATAAAAAAAAAAAACTTTAGTTGGGCTCGTCCGGGATTTGAACCCGGGACCTCCCGCACCCTAAGCGGAAATCATACCCCTAGACCAACGAGCCAGTTAACAACCACCTATCTAAAAATAAACTTACCTTAACTTCATACATTTTCTTATATTCAAACAAAGAACTTTTTTAAAATCTATAAAATATTTATTCATTGATTTATTTATTGATTTACTTATATGAAGTTAACTTATAATCTAAAACTACAAGCTAACAGGGTACTATCATCAATGACTATC
This sequence comes from Amiota albilabris, assembly GCA_037040105.1. Lineage (NCBI taxonomy): Eukaryota > Metazoa > Arthropoda > Insecta > Diptera > Drosophilidae > Amiota > Amiota albilabris. Next base: position 9,927 of record JBANCV010001522.1, read on the forward strand.
AGCTCAAGCTATGAAATATTATTTTCTTTCATGCATTTTATTGTTTTTCCATTTTCATATTTAATAGATATGTAAATATTCGTATATTCATGACATCAGCACTCGAAAACTACTTCATCGATTGCTCTGAAATTGTGACACAACGTTGTAATCGATTTGTGACGTGTACTTTGATAATTATTATTTACATACTTACTATTATTAACATAATATTTGTGAAACAAAATTTTAATGCTGCATACGCTATCTGTTGTACAAAAAGAACACAATGTGTGTATTTTAAATATAAATAAAAAGTAAAGCATGCTTTTATGACAAAACATATAGACTGGAGTAAGCGAGTTGTCCACCCTATATGGAGGGTGCCGCTAATAAGAAAAAAAAAAAAAATGTATACTAAGAGTGGGCTCGTCCGGGATTTAAACCCGGGACCTCCCGCACCCTAAGCGGAAATCATACCCCTAGACCAACGAGCCAGATGCTTACAATCTTGCTAAAAATCTATTTCCATGCCTTCATAAATATTCTTATATTCAAGCTAACAACTTTTTTAAAACATTTAATTTTATTTTCTTTAATTTATATAATGGTTTTTTTTATTTTCCTATTTAAAAGAAACCAGCCTGAGCCACAACAATGAATTGGGGGTACAGCTATTTTAAATATTATTTTTGTTTCTTTCCCACTTTTTAGTTGATAGTTAGTTCTTATAAATAAATATGTGTGTGTGTATTTTTTGAGTGCGCCCATGTGAAGACTGTCACTGCGTGCTGTTATTAAAAGATGAGCCAATTGGATTGGCAATTGCATGCGGACAGTAAATTGTCACTCAACAATAAATTGATGAACAAGTTTGGCGATATGCCACTTAAATACGGAGACGTCCTAAGAGCATTAAAAGAAGGCCATAGGCTGCCTTACTGGTGCTCGATGGTTTGTTTGAATAACCAACCATAATGAAAAGTCGCTTTATGATGTCAACGGTGATCGAGAAAATTATTTTCTTCAGCAGCCGTTACAATGAAAGATTGCTAAAAGACCTCAATCCCCTGGTAAAGTGTTTAAATCAAAATCGCTGTCGATTGAAAGGACTCATCCCAACAATCTTCTTAATAGGAGATCTTAAAATTCCTTAGATGTCATGTTTATCTAACTTTATGTAAATATCCTAATGATGATACAAATGTATAAAAAGTTGCGTACACGTGATAGAAATGAACCTTTTTAACAATTGAAAAACAGATCATCTCAAAATATATGAAACAATACTACATTTGCTTTCAAAATATTCTGTCCGTTCTACGTTTGTCCCCTCTTGCCTAAAAATTAGATGAACTGCGAGCTTCTGTATGTTTCTCCGTTGTTCCATTTTCTTTGTACAACACACAAGCTGCATGTTGTTGTTGTGTAATCGTAATCTCCTTATTGAGATTTTCTGAATGTTTTTATTTGATGTGGATATGGGAATAGAAATATACACTCTCGTGACGATTTTTTAATATTTCAATCCGCTAAAGAAGTTTCACATATTCCAATGATTGCTCATTCAAATCTTGCTCAATTCAAATCTGCTTCATCAGATGCACTCTTTTCTGCTGCCTACTAAATTATCGACGCTTGGTATAACATATAAAAAACTCGTTGCTTCTATGGGCACCCAGTTTAGCTGTTAACTTTATTTTATTTTTATTAATTCATATTAAAGCTGAAACAGAAATATATACTCTGTGAAAATTTTAACTGTATACCTAAAACGGTTCATGAGATACAGCCTGCTAACAGACAGATAGACGGGACAGGACGGACGGACGGACGGAAAGCGGAAGCTTAATCATAGGATTCTGTTGGCATCCTTTAGTTAAGGAGCTCTAAAAATTATATAAGTTATTATTGTATTCTTGAGGCAATGGCCAAATATTGTTAAATATAAATGATGATAATAAATTGGTTGCGGACGTCTTGCCGATTTCATTATTTCACTGACATATGTCAATCAATTAGTCATAATCCAATATTTAAATAATGTGCGTCAGTAAAATGTCATCAATGCTAAAATTATTATATTTGTATTCCCTTACATTATTTTTAAATCTTGAGTAAGCCACAAACTTTATGATAAAGTGATTAAGACTTCATGTCTAACTAACTGGATGAAGGATACATCAAATAGTATAATACAATGAAATATGTGTGTACATATCCATATTAGACCTGGGAAAATGGTCATAAATCAAAAATAAATTAAATGCTCTTTTCGTTGAGTTCAGTTTGACTTGCTTAATTTTTTTTTCCCCCATTTTCCATATACTTTTTATTTGTTTGCCTTTTCTTTTTATTGTAAAATTTTTTTACTCACAAAGCAAAAGTTCTTTTTCTGTTTTAGTATCTCGGATGCCCAAAATGTTGAGCTAAACAGGCTGAAGAAGATGTGATGCCTTCATAATTCGATTTCTTCTCCTCCATTTCAAATTACTTTTATTTACTTTTATTAAAATTTTCTTCTTATTTTTTTTTTTTTTTTGTTTATTTTCCTTTGGTTTGATAAATTCCTTTACCAAAAAGGGGAGAAAATATAAGGTGTTGAAAGAATAAAAAATTCAAGCATTTAAATTATATGCATACATTCATATATCTAAGAATGACACTATTTTCATCAGTGCTATCAACATAACATCATTATCATCATCATAAACATTATTGTATCACCATTATCATCATCATTATTATTGTATTACCATCGTCATCATCATCATCATTATTGCTTACTTGTTTCAAGATACGGGCAAGTTGCTCACGTTGGAGGATTTTGGGAAGGCAAAAAGCTACGTGACAAGTAAAAACTGATAAAATCCAAAAATAAAATTATCACCAAAAGGAATCAAATGAAATACTATAATAAAATAAGAACTCAATGCTCACATACACACACATATATATATATATATATATATATATATATATATTTTATACATAGAAATGTAATAAAATAAGACATCAAAAGGCACACAAGGCTCAACAACAACAAAATCAACAACAAAACTTACTGAGCCTACGAAGAAAGAAATATAATAATAATAAAGAAATGGAAAAAAATTGAGAATGACAGCAATAGCAGCAGCAGCAGCAGCAGAATTTCAAAATAAAGTTATTCCAAAACCTATTTCAAAAGGAAATGGAAAAGAAATGAGAAATGAAAAAAAAAAAAAACAAGAAATACATTAGGTGCCCAATACCCGTTACCGTTATCATTATGGCGGAAGCACGGACAGCAACTTGTACCACATCCCCCATCCACATCCACCGCGCCAACACCATTCACATGTTCTTCCGTTTTTTTCTTTTTTTTTTTTTTATATAAAAGAAAATTCTTTAAAAAAGGAACTCGCGCCTATATTTCTTGACTTCTTGTTCTTGGTTGTCCCATTTTTTTCTTTTATATTTCTTGTTTTCCTTTTTGAAACATTTGCCAATTGGCAACGAAATACACACAAAAAAAAGAAAAAAAATAAATAAAAGATGAAGACAACCAACAATAGTAACGAGAAGGGGTACAGAGACGATAGCTTCCCAATATTGTAAAAGCGAAGCCTTTGTATAGAAAACAAAAAAAAAAAAAAAAATGAAAAGAAATGAAAGTCGAATAATAACAAAATACCAAGGAAAACTAACCGAAACATAACAAATTTTGCATTGTAAATATGAAATGGCGCACATATACAGAGAGCAAATATGACTCATAATAAATATACCATAGTAGCAAAGGTTTCCGAGAATACAAATGAAAATTATATCCAGTAATAGAAACTTTTTTCTTTGGTTGAAATAAATAATCAGGAAACGAATGCATGCATATATATAGAAATTTGATCAGAGATCAAATCTCTTGCTGGATTGCCATCTCGTCGTAATGATTGCTTAGGCTATGGGTAGAGTCAAAGTCTACCATGGCAGTAGATCGAAAGCAAATGCTTAATCCTAGAGCAATCCAAACCGTTGAGTTGGTAAGGCAGTCATTGCCTTATTTTTTAGATCATATATGAGAAAAGCATAAAAGTTTAGGGTGAAGTGCTACAAGCTTTAACAATTTCAAGATATAATATACATATATGTAAAAACATAAAAAGATTTCTTAAATTAAGGATTCTAATCCCAGATACATGATTCCATTTCAATAGATACAATATTACAATAGATTGGTGCTAATATTCAATGACTCACTGCTGGTGCATTTAACCTCACATCTACATGTCAACACATCACTACTACATATGGCTCAGAAGTTACTGCGTCGAGTTTAAATCCTAGAGTCGCGGGTTCAACTCCGTTCAAGTCTGTTCCTGCACTTTTCTAACAATTTCCCCTATACTTCCTAACTCTTTCCCTGAGCTGAAGGCCTCTGTTGCTATTGCTCATAATCATAACTAGGTAATAATTTATAATCCTAGTTCTAATAAACAATACATATGAGTAATAGAAGCGCTTACTATAAATGAAGACTTAGAGATCTTATGATGAAAAAGTATCTGCTATTTATTGACATTTGATTTATTGATATCAAAGTTACTCTTGACTT
>JBANCV010001523.1:0-14491 GCA_037040105.1 Amiota albilabris
ACAGGCCAATCAGCCTACTGCCAGTACTGAGTAAAATATTTGAAAAGTTATTCATACACAGACTGAAACTCTTGCTATATCAGCTAAAAGCCATTCCTGACCATCAATTCGGGTTTAGATATAAACACTCTACCATTCAGCAGGTGAATATAGTTACTCAAAAAATTATGGCAGACATAGAAGAAGATATTGTGTAGGAGTTTATATCGACTTTGAAAAGGCTTTCGACAAAGTCTGGCATAAGGGGCTGATTTACAAACCAAAAGAATTGTTAAATAGTAATATAGCTGTACTCCTAGAAAGCTATAGCACAAATAGAAGATTCTATGTGAGCCGTAAAGATAGCTCATCATCATAGCTCTAATATTAATAATGGCATAGAAGCAAAATACCTCGGCATGTACCGGACCACAAATTGAACTGGAAATTTCATTTAAAAAAAAAAAGGAACAAATGCAAAATAAATTTAGACAATTATATTGGCTGCTAAACAAAAATCCAAATTATCACTACACAATGAATTACTAAGCTATAACATAATGATTAAACCTATTTGGACTTCTGGTATACAATTATGGGGTACTGCTAAAATTACTAACACTAATTTTATCTAAAGACAACAAAGTAAAATTCTCAGATCTATAGTTAACGCACCATGGTACATTCGAAACTATGAGCTACATAAAGATTTAAATATACGATCAGTTAGTGAAGAAATTAAAATAAAAAGCTCCAAGTACCAGGCTACTATAGAATTACATACAAACAACAAAGTAAACATGCTACCGATTAAAGAGCTCAGTCTTCCAAGAAGATTAAAACGGAAACGACCAGTTGACCTGATATAAAAAACTTAATAGTGTGATAAAATAAGTATATGACTAACAATAATAATATAATACAATAATAATTTCATTATACAAATATGTAAGATGTAAGTAATTGTACTGACAGCATAATTTTAACCCACCTTAGTTTTAAATCAGTAGTAAGTCACATCATAATTTTAACAAACGTGCGCACTCGCGATAATGTCTTATCATATAGCCTACGTCCTGATCATCATTATCTTCCACTGTTTGTATACATATTGGTTGCATAGTTATAACTTAGAGAGCACACATCATAATAAAACAATCAATATACTCTCCTGACAGACATAAATGCAATATTGTAGATTGCCGTTGGAGCATTTCTCGGAGAGCTTGGTTGGTAGAAAATTTAACGTTTGGGAAATAAAAAAAAATATTTAAAGATCAATAATCGATTTAGCGCAATTCAAATACACGACTGTACTCAAGGAAAGTGCGTTTGTGATTGAGATTTTCATATAAAATGAACCAATATAATGAATTAATTTTTCAAAATGTGTTTTGTTGTATTGCAAATTATTATTGTTTGTAGTAATTACAAAGTGTTAAAAAAATAACAAATTTTTTGATGACTTAAAGAAAAATAAATCCGATTAAAAGACTCTGGATGTTTTCCCAAAGAAGCGATTATGGGAGGTCGATAAGAAGAATCCTACTTGTGAACGATGGTCAACGTCAACTGGGGTTCCAATTTAAGCCACGAAGTGAAAAAGAAGGAATTGCTTCTGAACTCAATGTGGTCTTGATGCTTTAAGTATTGAGAGCTTCAGATACTTTTAGTACTTTTAGCTTTATTAATGAAATATGCAGTCAAAAATGACTCCAAGATCGCATGAAGGTAAAAACTCGCACTTATGGGTTATTGTCTATCGTCTAAGAAAATAAATAAGGATTCATGATGAAACGTCATGTTGCATTTACCAAAGTTTGCTGTAATAGATTGCGTATACACCAGAGAACTGCAACCGGTACATTTTCTTTTTTTTTATAGGTATACCCAATCATTGACTCTGATTTTGTATGACGTATATATTTCTTGCAGCATGAATGAATGATCGTTAGAAATTTATCTGATTAAAATCCAATCATTCGCAAAGGCTTGAATTTTAATCGTATATTACCGTTTCTGGTAAGCAATTTTGGGTGTGCATGCATGTATGATCGAATATTATGTTTGGAAAGAATGGAACTGATAAATATTCCTGGAATTTACATATACATACAAAATTTAATCGTCGATTTTTCTTTGGTTTTTTTTTTTTTGCTTGTTTATACACAAAACAATTTTAGTTTTTTTACATAAAATTTCTTTAAATCTGTTTCCTTAGCTTCGTTTATTAATTTTGCTTTTCAATTTAAAAAAAAAAAAATAGTAACAATGGAAAGTGAGATAGAACTTATTTCTCGACAAGGTACCAGTCTAACCGCCGCATAGGACGGAGTTTTGTATGGAACATCGTGTGTAAAAAATATTTAAGCTGGACAATACTGTACTTGCCGATTTATTTAACTGTCGGACGTACTGCAAAATAATCGCAGACTTCGAATTTAAAAGAGCATGCCTGCTAAATAAAAAAAATTTTATAATATAAATAATCCGAATATTAAAAGAGTGTCATAACTGGATCGATGCCATTGATAAATGCTCAGCATGAATCATTGACGACTGTCGACCATATTCAGCAGTGGAAGGTTCTGGCTTTGCAAACCGGCTAAATACTTTATCAAAATCGGTATGGTGAAAACGTCGATATGGAGGATTTTCTGCCAGATGCAACAACAGTTTCTCGAAACGTCAATAAAATTGCAAATGAAAAAAAAAAAAAACTATAAAATAAATAACGTTGTGAGCATCGGTGCAACAACTACTATCGAGAGAGTCTTTTCAACTGCATCAGCCACTTATTTTTTAAATGTGTTAGATAAATCGTTTGAGAGCACCACGGAACTCGAAAATATCTTACAGTCGTGCAAGAAAATTGTGAAATACTTGAAAAAAGCATATTTGCAACATCTCTTACCAACTTCTCTTAAGAGCAAATGTCCGACACGTTGAAGCTCAAACTACGCAATGTTTAAATCTATTATTTAAAATTGGTTTAAAATAAATACTCTTCTTGCTGACAATGGACAAAACCAACGAATATTAAATGTTCATGTGGAAATTTTGTAGCAATTTCGAAAGAGTGTTCGAAAAATTGCAACTTTCCAGTGCTCCATCGCAGTGCTTCGTTTCCCCATCCATTTTAACAATTAAAAACCTTTGTAGGCCTAATAGTGAAGATTTAGTTGCAATTATGATTTGAAAAACTAATTTAATTCAAAATATTGATGACATTTGGGTCCGAAATCTAAGTTTGTGGCATAAAGCTGCATGCTTCTTATATCCGCCAGCAATAAATGTGTAAATGAGCTAGGCGTTATAAAGGCTTTTTGTGCTACAAGCATTCGAAATGTGTGTTCGTCTTCTTTAATTTGTGAAAGTGAGTCCGCAACCCCATCCACATCCTTATCTGCTTCGACATCCCAATCTAATCCAAATGAACCTACCTAACAAGAAAGAAATTCAAGTTCCTTAGTTGAAAAACCAGATGATGCTTTCTTCTTTTCCAATATAATTAAGATATCCAGTCTAAAACACATAGAACATCCGGCAGATGAAGTTGAAAGGTTCAGTAAGGAAGTTATTGACTTCTCTGACAATTTTGATGGTGTTGGGAAAAAAATCAAAATAATTACCCTAACTTGTCCAAATTCGTTCAATACCAGCCAGTACGCCCCGAGTGAGAGATCATTTTCATTGGCTTGCAACATTGTAACAGAAAAGAAATAGACTGGCCAAGATCAGTTGACAGCTTGTTGTCCTTGAATTCTCTTTATATAAATTTCAACACTTAAAAATTCATACTTGTATTTATAGAATTAAGAATTTCTGAAATATTTGAAAATTTGTTCCTTTAATTATATTTTTATTTTCATAGAATAAGAAATACTTTACTTTTTGTTGCTATAGTTACAATTTATTCTCATAGAATTAAGAAATACATTTATGAAATATTTAGATTTTTGCTCCTTTACTTATTAATAAAGATGTTGTAATAGATAGTAATAATAACGTGCATATAATAATAAATGCAATTATGAAATATTTCACTTTGTTTCCCTTTATTTATAATTTATTCTCATAGAATTTATAAATTTATGAATAATTATAATGAAAACATCAATTTCATCGTCCATACAAATGCGCAGTTGCGGAATAAATACATTAAACCAACAACGTAGGTAAATAGGGCAAATTGTATAAGTGGCGTCTGCATTGAACCAAAAACTGTTCGATGAGTTGAGTTGTTATAGAAAAAAAAAAAACGCGCTGTAGCAGAATTTCTATTTTTTCATTCTGTTTTGCGTCTAAATATCGTTATGTAAAGAGGCTGCGGAGTTTATTTTCCTCACTCCAACAACAAAATGAAAAAATGTTCTTGTAATATTGAGTTTGAGAAAGTGAAACAATTTTGAGAGCGAAGAAAAATATTTGTCTTCATCTTTGTCTTACTGAGTCACACGAGTTGCGTCGTGCTATATTTAGCGCAGCACACTATCCACTCATTTCGTGTGGTTTTGGTTATTATTGTATGAGATATTTTTGAACCATTAAAAAATTTTTTCATACGTTTTTGGTTATTATTGTATGTGTTATTTTTGGACCAGTTCATTCGTTTCTGACATGAGTAACTCAAACGACGTTTTTTCTACTCAATGTAGCTCTCTAGTAAATATGTGTGTAGAGTGAATAAAACACAAAGCGCAAAGTCACAAAGTGATTAAAACACGAAACTCCAATCATGATTTCATCATACACGATGCAATTGTGTGAATAAACATACCCGAATATGAATGACATAAAGGTTGGGATCTTGGTATAGTAGCGGAATAATTACTGAAGATCAAGTAGCCTATTTCAATTATAGGCTACAAAGTTCATTTGAAATAAATTGTGGTCAAATACAGTATTCAAGAGATCATTGTGTGTTGAAGCAATAAGATAATTCGATATCATAAAAACACCACGAAATAAGTTTGAGATTAAAATCGCCTAATGCAATAAAATAGTCACGATCTCGAAGAATGTTAATAACTGAGTTAATAGCAATTGCATGATTTAAATAAGTGTCCAAATTAGAATTATGCGGATTATATGAATAACTAGCTGACCCGGCAACTTATTTTGCATACAAAAGGCTCTTTTTGAATTTGTAAGCAACGTTGTTCCACCCGAATGTAAAACAATATAAGATTTAAAGGACTTGGGCAATATAAGGCGATTTTGAATTAAAATTCAATACACCTGTCTACAATAACGCTTTTCTGTACACCACATTTGAAGTTGAATCTTCAGGAAAGTGTGCATATAAATTATTTGAACTGCTAATACGAGAAAGAGTCACGTAAAACTGACCAGGCGAAAAGCAACTAACACTCAAATCTACGCCCGCTACCGACAGAGTTTGTCCTTTTGCTTTGTTAATTGTCAAAACGTAACAAGCTCACTGAACATTGAGCGCATTTGAAATTGTTCTTTCGCATAGCCATGAATTTGGTTGATTTGTCAATAATGTTGGGTCACCATAAACAGATGAAATAAATTCCTGCAGTGATGAAACAGTATTACATATATTTGCAGGCAGCATAATTTTTCGTTCTACTTGTGGATATGTTCCGTCACCAATTTTCAGTAGAAAGACGGAAAACATTTGTGCATTTGGATTACCTACAGTGTGTGCCCGCATATTTAATATTATATGGATTGGTATAACATGCCGGCATAAAGTCGAGCTCTAAAGACATGCTTTAATTTTATCAACCCTCGTTCCTCGATGTATTACTGGTAATGTCTGTCTAAAATCACCACAGAATGTCATTGTGACGCCACCCATGGACCGATCATCTTGTCTTATGTCCTGCAACGTTCTGTCCACAGCTTCAACTACTTAACGGTTTGCCATTATACACTCATTTCATATTATTAAACAGCAATCTCATAAAACCTGTAATTTATAAATGTTTCTAGATATGTTGCAAACTGGACTTTCCGTTATGTCGAAGTTAAGTGGTATTTAAAACATTGTATGGGCGGTTTTCCCTCCAGGTAGCAATGTAACTGCTATGCCTAATCCAGTGAAAGCAAGTGGAATTTTGCATTGATTCCGTAGTTGGGCAAAGATAAGTTTGGTGAGAAATATTTTCCCCATACCACCGGGTGGATCTAAAAATAGCATACTCCCCAAATAAAATGCTACGCTTTGACATACTCGCTCGAATATTCTACGTTGTTCCATCGTCCATTTTATGAGATCATTTTGTAATATTTGAGCTAGTTCCGATTCATTATTATTTATTTCCGCATATACTCTTTGTTAATGCGTTCATAATTCATACCATCATAATTGCAAACAAATGCCGCAAATGCCGGGGATTCTCGCTGATGCATGCTTCGGCCATTGCTTTATCCCAGTGTTCATCTCCATCAAGCAAATGGCGCACATTACAGTCAGCTTAATAAGAGGGATAAACGGTACCATCAACCTTTCCCAGTTCGACGAAAGAAGTAGGTCCTCGAACTGAATGTGTATTAAAACTAAAATTCTAAACATGAACTATAATCCAATCATGAATTATATTTAAAGTAGAGTTGTAGAAAGGATGATTATAATCAAGACGTGTAAGCTAATCAAGCGCAACACACCAACTGATCTGAGCTCAGCTCCAGATGCGTAGTTAAACCTAAGGCCTCGCTTTGTCAAACAGGTCGTACTTCGTCAGACAGATCGTTTCGTCAGGCAGATCGTATCGCCAAGGCTACCTGCACATTCCCACCACGGTGCAATTGCCCCTTTGGTCATTGTGTCCGATACAAGCACGCCAAGCCTTGCCAGATATACGTTAACTCCTCCCTTCCTAAGAAAGAAACGTACTCGGTTCTCACAATGATCTTCTGATGCTACGTTGACCGACCCTTCTTGGGATGCATTCCAAAAGTCAGAAGAGCGGTGGTTTAGATGGCTATCATGGTCCCGTTCTCGTTTTTTAACGAATTAAGGTTTTTTAATAGGTCCGAATATTGTCCCTCCTCCACTTTATAAGAACGGAGTTGGTTGAAAGCTTGTTCCCCAGTCTTCTGTTTGTTTTCACAAGAACTTTATCATCGATGGTGGTTCATTAAGTGCCCATGTTAGAAGAGAAGGCACAATTTTTTTCAAAAAAATTATTCCTATTTTTCACCATAGCCTTCTTTTAGAAAGATATACTTCTCCCAACATTCTTGCCATTTTTTTAACTCCTCTAAAAAATAATTTTTGTGGAACTCTCCAAAATACGCCTCTCTCTCGGCGATGACTTTCTCGTTTGAGTCAAATTTTTTTCGCGCGAGCCAATTCTCTATGTTAGGGAACAAGAAAAAGTCGCAGGGAACCAGATCGGGTGAATACGGGGGGATTCATAACGCATTTCAGCACCGATTCATAACACCAGATGAATGTGTTGGTGCGTTGACGTGATGAACCAACAACATTTTTTTTTGCCCAATGCGGCCGAGTCTCCTTTAATTTTTGTCAAAGCGATCCAATAACTCACTGTGGTATTGTCCAGTGATTATTCTTCCTTTTTCTAAAAAATCCGTGAGAATAACCACCTTCGTATCACAAGAAATTGTCACCATGACCTTCGCCTTCTTTGGTGCAGATTCACCGGAAGAAATCCATTGTTTTGATTGTTGCTTAGTTTCTGTTGTTGTTGAGTCCAGGTTTCATCAACGGTGACAACTCGTCAAAAAAGTCCTTCGGATCTCACTTAAATTGCCCAAAACAATGCTTCGATGTTTACAGCCGCATCCGTTTGTTGTCCAGCATGAGCAATCGTGGCACCCATCGAGCCGCCAATTTTTTCATCGCCAACTTATCATGTAAAATATTAATTGTCGTTCAGGTCGACACATCTACGGACTTTGCTACTTCGCGCACTTTCGTTTGTCGATCAGCGAAAATCATGTCGTGGACTTTTTCAATAATTTCCTCGGTAACCACGTCTGCCGGGAGTCCTGTTTGCTCCTCATCAAAATGAATGTTCGCCCACGTTTAAATTCGAACTGTGGTCAAAGACGTGACGTGACCTCATAAACAGCATCCAACTTTGCTTTTATCTCCTCGCATTTTTTGCAATTCAAAAACAAAAAGCGAATTACTGAATGATACTGCTCTTTTTCCATCTTAGCGAAAATCTCGAAATACGTTCGACCCGGATGGTTGCCAAATCGAAACTATCTTATCAATCAGTATGAAATTTGTACTAGCGTTGTCTGATAGATGGCAACACACGATGATACACTAACTTCACTCAGGAACGTTTTCTATTTTCAAACACGGGTACTTAATGATCCGCCCTCGTATAGTATCGCTGTTAGGGTGCTGTGAAATCGCTAAACTTGCCTTTTTAAGGTGCTATAAAGAGTTGGGGTACTAGCAATTTATTTGTTATTATGGTCTCGCAGTGTTGTTTTAATTATTATTTCTGGTCCCTTGAGAAAATGTCAACGTAGTATTTCTCCTGGATAAGACGGAACTGGTGTTGCCGCAATAACATGCTTCTTCGGGTGCCGCTCGTACTTCGCTTTCGAACAGATTCTGCAATTTTCTGTTACTTCTTTTGCCTTTTTGTCCATGTTTGCGAAAAAATAATCTTTTAAGATTTGTTTAGCATTTACTTGTGCTGCCGTGTATCATTGTGCTCAGTGACTATGATTTCTTGCTAATCACTTGTATTCAGGACATCCATCACTATTTTGTTTGTGTAATAAAATTTTACATTTGTGTGAATTTAAAACATCATTGACGACTTTTTGAAATGTACTTAGTAGGGACTCTATAGCAGTAAACGAGATTACATGTCGGGTCTTTGACCCGAAGATGATGAATGTTTATTTTGAAAAGGTCTCATTTTCTACCAGTATTAATTGGTTTCTGAAGTACTTGATTAGTTTTTCAACCGCTTCAAAAGTGAAGGTCAATGGTTCGTCGCTGTGGACCGTGGCGCAGTCGGAGCGTTAATCTATCATATTCATGTGATGCCTTGACAGTGCATCTATAACATGATTTTGAAGTTTCGCGTTAAAGCTAAAATTGAGCGATTTCCAACACATAATTTTTGCTTTTAAATTTTTTTCCGAAATTGCTGCTAATGACTGCTAATCGGTGTATATGTTCATCTGCTTTACACAGTACAAGTAATTTCTTAGTGTAGTAAGAACCCAAACAATCGCTAAAAGTTCTCCCTCTTTTGTCGCTAGATGTTCCTAGATGTTTACTAGATGTTCTTGAGATCATGGTTATTGGCTTTTTCCTTGGGAAAGGACAGCCCTTATACCTCGTGATGACGCGTCAGTGGTTAAATAAAAAGGTTTTCCAAATCTGGGTGTGTTAATGTAACATCCTCCGATGCAAGGATTTCTCTAATAGTGTGAAACGCTTCTACTCCTTCGGGACTCAAATCAATTACTATTTTCTTTTGCTGATTTGCACCTACTTTGTCATTTTCCCCCTTTAGCATATCTGCTAGCGGCTTCGCTATACTGGCAATATATTTGATAAATCATCTGTAATAACTCGCTTGGAGAAAAAAGAGCGAAGCCCCCGAAGTGTGGTTGGTTGCGCATAATTTCTTAAGGCATTACTTTTTCTAGAGTTGTCCTTATTCCAGTTGTGGAGACTGTAAAACATAAATATTCCACTTCAGTTTTGAAAAACTTTTACTTTTCCGTAGATACCCTCATAACACATTCAATGTCCCTAACAAGATTTTCTGCTGATTCCGAATAGATAATTACGTCATCACAGTAAACATGACATATTTTGCCAATTTTTTTCCCTGAGAACGTCATCTATTGCACTTTGAAATATATTTTGTGCATTTTTCAAACCAAATTGTAAACGGCATAATTCGTGTCTGTCATTATTCACAGAGAAAGCGGTTTTTTCTGTATCTCTTGACGCGAGCCCAATTTGGTGAAACCCAGACTTAATGCCGATTTAAAAGTATTACCATAGGGTTTCGCATGGGATACTTATCATCAATAGTGACATCATTCAGTTTACTAAAGTCAATCACTAATCGCTTTTTTCGATTTCCTGCATGATCTATTCCTTTCTTATAAACGACCCAACTTGGATTATTGTAAGGCGACCTAGAAGATCGAATTTTACCATTGTACAAAAGGTAAGCTACTTCCTTGTTGACAAAATCTGTCACACTCATAGGGTAAGGGTGTGGTTTCGAATAAATCTCTGTTTTTGTTCTGATTGTGGCATCAATGTTGGTGTTAAAAGGTACCGACTCGTTGGGGTCTGCAAAAACCTTCTTTATATTTTTCACCATGTTACAACATTTTTCACGGACGGACAAAGGAATTTCTTTTCTTATGTCCATAAAATTAACATTTTTACACTCATGAAATAGCAGCCTTTCGTTTCCAAAATAGTGGATTAAAATTCCGTTGCTTAGATTTATTTGAGCCTTTACTTTTTTAATAAATCTAACCCAATTATGCCATCAAAAAACACCATGTTTTTCAAAAAAGAGTTTTTTATTTTTCAACCTAGTCCCCTTTTAGAAAGATTCACTTCTCCCAACGTTCCTGCTATTGATACGCCCATTTCTACCTGTAGCTTAATTTTTCTTTTTTCATTCCGTACTGTCCGCTTACTCTACGGCAGCAGGGATTTCCCCCTAAAAAATTGACTTGTTCTTTCTCCAAGTCCTCTACATTATTTTCAGCTTCCTGGAAGTAACTAGCCTCATTAATTTCTTGATGGTTTATATTATACTACCTATGATTGAAACCGTGCGTATTGCTATCACTAAATTGTTGTTGACCTTGTGTGGTCCTCTGCTCACGACACCAATTTGTGTTCTAAGGCCAACATGAAACAGATGGATCAACATCCATAGGTATAGGTGCATCCTGTGATTTATACCCAGATTTCTTTGATATTATTAAATTTAATAAATATATAAAAACCTATTCAGGAATCAACAATAAATTCACAGAAATAAACTCAATGTTGGCCGAATAGTTTAGATACAGATATTTAAAGGCCGCAATATTCCGATGTTTAGAGAAATTAATTTTCTGATAGTTACCCTAAAATCTAATTTCGCTTCATTACGTAGGTTGCTGGTTAAGTCTTGAGGTATGGCAACACCAATATTGATATGTCAAACCGGACATTGGTATCGTAAAGCTTGTCGCTTTTGATGATAAATGTACTCAGAACGTTTTGTCATACGAGTGCTACCTGTATTGTTTACAGTTACTTGAAAAATTCGTTTCGGATAAAAAATTAAATTAAATCGTGAACATTTTCGTGCAATGATTTTTTATTATTTTCGACGTGGATTAACTCAACAAGAGTGTGCCGATCAACTCGCTTCGACTTTTCGTGATGACGCACAATCCAGCGCCAGCGTGTTTCGCCGTCGTATTCGTAGTTTTCTCCAGAACGAATTTCTTGAAGGTCGTCCAAAATCGGTTGTTGTGCCACAAAATATCGATGCAGCGCATGAACTACAATTATGCAAGAGGCATCCTTGCACATTAGTTCCACTTTAATACATTCAATATTGCACGAACATTTGGCCGTCAAAAAGATTTGTTCGCGTTGGATACCGCATAATTTGACAATCGCGCAAAAAAAAGGCTCCTATCGATTGATGCAAAGAAATATTGAAAAAATTCAATCGGGGTGCTTTAAAAGACGTCTATAAGATCGTGACAGGTGATGAATAATGGATCTATGCATATGAGCCTGAAACTGAACAGCAGTTGCCTGTATGGGTCTTTCAAGATGAGCCAAATCCAACAAAAGTTGTTCGCGCACGAAGCATTTCGAAGCAAATGATCGCCTGTTTTTTTTTTTTGGAGTAACCGGACATGTCGCCACCGTGCCATTGAAGAAACGTGGAACGGTTAGTACTGAATGGTACACCATCATTTCTTTGCCAGAAGTGTTCGAAGATATAAGAAAAATCAACCGCAGAAGACGAATCATTCTCCACCACGACAATGCGAGTTCTCACACATCGGCTCAAGCAAATGACTTTTTAAATACTCAAAACGTCGAATTGATGGGTCATCCGCCCTATAGCCCAGATTTGGCATCCAATGACTTCTTTTTATTCCCGCACACCAAAAATAAATTGCGAGGTCAATATTCTTCGACGCATGAAGAAGCGGTTGATGCGTTCAAAACACATGTTTTGGAGATACCTTATTCCGAAAGGAGAAAGTTCTTTGAAACTTGGTTCAATCGCATGCAAAAGTATATTGATCTTCAAGGAGAATTAGTTGAAAAAAAATTAAGTAATTTTCGATGATACATATTTGTTATTATTTGTCTGTCATAAGACTTAACTATCAACCCTCGTATAAGAAACAACTTCATAGCAGGTTGTAGTTGCAGGCAACGTAGATATGGATATACATATGTCGACGGGAAGCAACAACAGTAAGCACAGGAATGGGAACAGGGTCATATTACTACACATCCAACAGGTGACTTAACGATTTTCATCAGAATCGAAACAGTCTTTTTTAGCGCACGGGCCATTGCAACACAACATACTTGAAATTGAAAAAATGAAAACAAAATAAGAAAAGTGAATACGTCAAATTGCGATAATTTTCTATTGGGATAAATAAGGAAAAGGCGGAATGATATTCCTAATGGGATATGTACTAAAAAAAAAATTACATACTCTCTATAATCAAGAAAACGGTGTAGCTGCTTAAAAGTAAAAAAAGTTTTTTGAAAAACATGAATTTGAGTATGGGAGGTCCCTTTCTGGTAGTTCGAAATTTTAGTGGCTTGTGTATGTGGGTCAAATACTTTCAGTTTTCAAATTTCATTTCGATAGCACAAAAAAAAAAAAAAAGAAAGCTTTGCACAAAAATTCAGCTCTCTAGCTTAAAAACTGAGGGACAAGCTTGCACACATTAAGAGAGACAGACGGACATACGGACATGGCTAAAACAATACGTCTCGTCACACTGATCAAGAATATATGTACTTCATGTGGTCTACGATGTCTCCTTCTTTACATTACAAACTTAATGACAAATTTATAATACTACTCACTACGTGAAGAGTATAAAAATATTAAAAATTAAAATTTATTAATACATATTGTACTTTCAAATTGGCACAACTAAAAAGCAGAAACACGATCAAATTAAAGAAAGAAAATACGCGTGTACCATCGTACACGTGAGAGAAGTTAAAAGTTCTTAAAAACAGACAGAGATAGAGAGATCACCTCAAAACAAATACAACATATTTATTAGACATGAGCAAAGGTACATTCACGTTGCTCACTTCAGTATATACCCATGAATACATACACAATTTTAATGTACAGTGCATATATTTTTCCGTGTAAAATATTCACGCGGAATATCGAGAATAAATCGAAAAAAAAGGGTATCTTGGACTATGCCGAAGGTGTTACACTCTTCATGCATCCCTTAGAAAACGTTTTTGCTCTCTGTTAAAGTTTGAGTATCAACAAAGAACACAGTTTGAGAGGCACTATATTGAGCAATTATTCTTTGTAAGTTTGTCATTTAATGTGGGTTTCTTTCATGAAATTTAACCATGTAATATGGATCAGAAACTCATAACGTCCGAATTGCAGATCGATCGAACCATAAATAAAAAAGTTTTTCTAATAAGAACATTAATTTGACATTGAGGCTTGTATGGTGGGTTCGATTCGGCTCGTTCTGACAAATGTATTGTCCAAGGTTAAAAGAAACCTATGCACAAAATTTTAGCTCTCAAAACCTGAGGGACTAGTTCGCTTACAGACGGACGGACAGACAGATGGACAGACGAACAAAGGGACAGACGGACATGGCTAAATCAACTCGTCTTATCAAGCTGAGCATAAATATATAATTTATGTGATCTGTGATGTCTCCTTCTGTGTGTTACACTTCAAGACAAACTTATAATACTATTCACTTCCTTGAAGAGTAGAAAGATGAGCATGCTACGCATAGCAGAATAGAACATAATATCACTGTATAAGTGTAAACAGATGTGCATGTATGTGTGAAGTAATCGGACGCATAAAGGAAAGACGATGTGTTTACATATGCCGTCTGCACCCCTCAAAAATAGAACAAAAGCTAACACAACGCATCTTCGTGTGTTTCCCGTTTTTTCTTCCTCGTACATTCGCTTGTTTTTGTAAAACACAAGCTGGTTGTTGTGTAATTGCAATTTCTTTATTGAGATTTTCTGACTTTCCCCGCGGATTTTCCAAAAATTGTATTATTTATTGTGGATATGGCAATAGATACGAAAGATACTATTTATATTTCGATATCTGGCAACACTAATATCAACAGCTAAAATCTGGCAACACCATAATAAAGTTTGACATTTTCTAGCATAAACGTGCTCACAACGTTTTGTTTCCCTTACAGTAAGATAAGAAAATCAATTTAGCCAAAAAAATGGAAATTTCAAGAGAGTGTTTTCGTTGGATAATTTTTCACAACTTTCAAG
>JBANCV010001524.1:0-14486 GCA_037040105.1 Amiota albilabris
TATTTTGGGTCATTTTATATGAAAATCCATTATAGAATAGATCGATCATCTTATAGGAATAATTAAATAATTAAATAAATTAATAAAAAAGTAAGTTGAGCAAAAAATGCATAATTTTTTTATTATTATAATAATATTTATTAAAAATAATAAATATGTAGAAAAAACCAAACCACAGATATGCGTTGAACTTTCGTTGCCATTCGTCAGAGGCCGGTTCTGAACAAACACGGCTAACAAGGAAACAGAAATTTAGTAGCGAACGCAAGGTATAAGCTTGGTACTGATTTTGTAATTATAAGGCTGCACGTGTGAGTTCAAAAAGGGCGCTTGAGTTATTCACGTAAAACTTTAGCTTGCTCAGAGAGCTAGTCAGTTTGTGTGTACTATTTCTAAAGCAAACAAATTAAGCTAATTCAAAATAAATACGGTGATTGCAAAGAGAAATTTTGCAGTAAAATAATTTATAATTAAAAAATATAATATTATTTCGTATTAGATTTAATTTGTTATTAGTATAAGTTTGATAGAGCTTCACCAAGCTATAAAGCTTTGAACTTTAGTAATCGTTTTGAGATACTGGCGAATGAATGGGCGAAATAGACCTAGAAGATATTACACTGACTAGCTCTAATGAGTCCCTCAATATAGTCCATCAACCAACGGCAAGAGCCGCCGCCAGTTCAGCTGCTAATGCAGGATCTAGCAAAGCCAGTAATGTCCCCACTACCTAGAAACCAAAGCCCAAGCCGCCACAGAAGTAGTTCAAGGATTGCCACCTCCCAGTAGCAACATCAAAGTCGATCACAGACCCACCTTCTCCAAAAACAGCAGACACGAAATTACTATCACGGGAATGCCCAATCCGCTCAATGGCAATTCGTTGTATAAAAGTTTGAGATTAGAATTTTAGAAAAGAGAGTTAGTGGATAACGCGAGCAAGACACAATGAAACTTGCTGCGATTGAAAGTACCAAAAATGAATCAGCCCTTCAGTGATCTTTCCCCGACATATATATACTTTCAAGAAGAATGATAAATGTTCTGGATGAACTAATCATCATACCGCAGCATCAGATTGAGGAATATCACCGAATTGTCAAATGTATTTTGGGTGTACTGGAAAGATATATTGTGTAGCCTTTTTAGATGATATTCAACGAAGATTCCGGTGAGCTCTTTAAGATAAAGAAATTGCTTCCTGCACAATACTATCTGCTTCTTAAATCTTACCTCACTGAACGCCACTTCTATGTTCAACAATCGATCTAAAATTCTAAACTGTATGCAATTAATGCTGGAGTACTCCAAGGAAGTATACTTGGCCCCATCCTATACACAATATACACTGCTGACATGCAAGTAGGAAATAATATTGAGGTTGCAACATATAACACAGCGATAATTGCATTCAATGAAGACAGCACTTGCAAAATCAAATTTTCATGGTTTAAAATATGGCTAACATAATGAAAAATAGTGGTCAACACATCATGTTCGTCCAAACAATATAAAACTGACGACATTGTCCCATTTTTTTGTATTGCGTATTTAGAATTGTTGCTTCTATCGTATTTCCCAAAATTTTTTGACAGCAACCTTGGTAACATTACAAAGTTTTAGTTATTTAGTTAATATTGCGAATCATAACAATCGGCGCTACAATTTTTAGCTGCAATAACCGTGGTAATATTCCCAGCAAATCAAGTGAATTTATAAATTCTGTGGGCAAATTCACCACCTTATCTTGATTCATGATAGTGTTCACTGATTTGAATGTGGTTAATGGACCTGGTATTTCTTTTTTTAAAATAGCATTAAGATCATATAGTCGTTATTTTAACGTGAACACCTGTCTTGGTAAACTTCATACCACGGTGCATTCAAGCACTAGATCGAATACGTCGATCGGCGACCCCTTGGATTATAATCGTAGGTACCAATTCGAAACATACTGTGGTGCTTAGTATGATTCCCCCTTGGTGAGGACACGAGGACTATCTGACACCTCTTTGCTGTCCCCCACAGCAGCTTTTTGGTTGTATTACTCAACTCGACGTCGAGCTAGCAAGCTAACTCTACCCGCGATTTGGGTTTTAACCACAGCCACCACAATACTTCTCCGAGGGGGCCATACCCAATAATCAGCACGAAAACATAGCAACAACGAACCGTTCGTCAGAACACAAAGCGCGCACAAGTTCAACAACAACAGTTATTCAACATTCAACATCAAACGACTTCCATAAATCAACATTTCAGTTCCATGTATCAACATTTCTATCAACAGCATTCAACATTCAACATCAAAAGACTTCCATATATCAACATTTCATTTCCATGTATCAACACCTGGATGAGAGTGTATCAACATTTCCATTCCATATATCAACATTTCCACCTCAGGGAAAACACCATCCATCTTTAATGGAGAGTTCCCAACCAACAAGCAACGCATCGATATGCGTCTGCTTCAACGGTTGAACTTTGAGAAATATCTACAAGCTTACACTTCATGCTCCAACTAAGGCACATCATCACCACATCCTCATGGGCTTCTGATCACCCGTGGGACCAGAAATATAGACTCTGGTCCATCTTCGTACCCGAATGTACTTCAAATTCAATGTAGACACCACACCATGGCTTGGTGCCCCATACCAGTTTGAACCCCAAAAGCAGCGTAAGGGGGTTTATGGAATATATATCTACCGCCAGTCACTAGGAGAATAATAGGAGCCATGTTCTCCCTATCAGTTCCCGGTGTGGATGAAAACAAGTAGTGAGCTTAGTCCTTGACCACCATTGTTTTGCTGAATGGCATTGTATAACGATTGGTTATTGTGCTGCGTTCTGTTCTGCAGACGAAGCATGTAAGTGGTGGTGATATGGTTGCTTACCATTCTTTGTGTCAGAGTTGTTCAACTTACTGTATCCTTTTCTGCGAACGTGCGGTCGATAGGTTGCAAAATCATAGACTAATTCTGGGTTGTACGTTTTGTCGTGTTTTGTGGTCTGCACGAGAGCGCAGGCAGTGGGGAGCCTTTTGCTGATTTCTCTATAGTTCTGCTCGCAATTAGCACACTTTACCGGTTCTGTATTCGGGCATTTGCAGTCAGCAGATTTATGGTTGTCGCCACAACGAACACAGATGCAAGTCTGCTCAAATATAACTCTTTGGCAAGCCTAAACTGCATTACGGCTTTGAGTTGTTTTTACTGCTAGGAACAATGTTGACAAAGAAGAGGCTCATGGATAGTCCAGTGGAACAGTTCATGGGGCAGTGTATATGTGAAACTACGTGTCCTTAGGCCTTGAGGACTTCTCTAACTTGGTCAGAGGGTGTGTCAAAATGTAATCCTTTTATTACGACTCCGTTCGGCTTCCCTTTTTTCATCTTATATGTGAAATATTCAATGTTGAAAGCTGTTTTGGATGGTACGGAAGGTGTCTTTCTTTTTGACATAGATCTGGTCACACTTCCAACCTAGGTTCTTGTTTGAATTGACCAAGCCATTGAGCTTATTCCTTTGGTATGAGAGGGTGGTACCTCTATGTAATGTTGTAGATGAGGGCTTTGGTTGATAGGCAGTAGATGTGGCAGCGCTAGTGTCCGTGTTGGGGTTGCTGTTTACATGCCCATACACTTTGTAGTGACGAAAGTGAGTCGCACGATCTGACTGACATGTTGTCAATTTCAATGGCATCGTCCGTGTCTTCGTTGGCAAGCTGAAGCGGTTTTTGTTCTCATTATGGTATATAGAAATTTGGGCAGCTCCTGTGCCTTTACCGATGTTATTACGATGGTTTGGGCAATTACCAACGCACGGGGATATTGGCTTATTACGCCTTCGCCTCCTTTGTTGTGCATGAAAGCAGATTACTTTAAAGTGGCTGATGTTGTTGATACGGCCGTGCTTTATGGCTAGTGCGGCTGCCTGCTTGTGGAGAATCATTTCTATTTTTAATTTAAGATTCTAGACAAAGAATAATCGCTCGAATCAGTGATGGATTAAATTTATTGAATTTAGTAACAGTAAAGAGACACATTAAACGTTTATATAAACAAGAAGAGTGAGCAACGGTTAAACCCCTGTTATCGGTTTCACGCTTCGCACGAAACTCCAACAACAACATCTAAACGAATTTTGCAACATGATGCCGCGATTTTACAACAAAAAAAAAAAATCAAATCTTTTACAATGAGAGAGATAGGCTGTACCAAAGACCATACTACAAAAACACTTATTAATGGAAAAAATATTTATTTTATTACACCTATAGTAATCATCGACGCTCTTCATTACAACGGCGTTATTGTTTTTCAAAATATTCACCATGATGATCAATGCACTTATATATTTTTATATTCCTCTCAAGACACTTCCAAAACATGGTTTTTGAACGCCTCAATTGCTTCTTCGGCGCTCGTAAATCGCTGAACACGCAGTTTACCTTTGATATTCGGGAACAAGAACAAGTCATTGGGTGCCAAATCAGGACTGTCATCAACTCGTTGTTTTGACTGCTCAAAAACCCACTTGTTTGATGAGATGTGTGAGAGCTCGCATTGTCATGATGGCAAATGATCCGTCTTTTGCGGTTGGTTTTGCGAATTTCTCTGAAGACTTTCGGCAAACAAAGTTACTCAAGCGGAACTGTGGCCATATGACCCATTTGGACGAAGAAACAGGCGACCATTTGACTGGCAGTGCTTCGAGCGCGAACAATTTTTATTGCATTTGCCTCGTGTTGGAACACCCACACGGTCGATTGCCGTTTTGTTTCCGGTTCATACGTATTACCATGTTTCGTCACCTATCACGATATATACGTATACACGTCTTTTGCAGCACCACGGTTGAACTTTTTAAGCATTTCCTTCCACCAATCGTCGCGAGCCTTTTTTTGAGCTGTTACTAATTTATGGGGTATTCAACGAAAACAAATTTTTCCAACTAAGTGTTCATACAAAATCGAATGTATTGAAGTGGAACTAATGTGCAAGAATGCCTCTATCTCATGACGATTTTGCATTATCAGTTTATTCACCGCATCGATGCTTTGTGGCACAGCAACCGATTTTGGACGACCTTCAGTGAATTCGTCCTGGAGAAAACTACGACCATGATTGAATTCAGAAAACCAGCGAAACACGGTGGCCCTGGATAGTGCTTCATCACAAAAAGTCGAAGCGAGTTAATGAGCACACTCTTGTTGAGTTAATCCACGTCGAAAATCATATAAAATCACTGCACGAAAATGTTCACAATTTAATTCCATTTTTTAGCCGAAACGAATTTTTCAAGTCATTGTAAACAATACAAATAGCACTCGTATGACAAAACGTTCTGAGTACATTTATCATTAAAAACAACAACCTTTACGATACCAATGTCAGATTTGACATATTAATATTGGTGTTGCCATATCTCAAGACTTAAGTAGCAACCTACGTATAACCCGAATTGCATTTGGAATAAAATTGTGGACTGCATATTTTACATAGTACATACAACATAGTAGTAAGATCAAGAATAAACATAGCAATTAAGAATAAGATCAAAACACAGCATTAAGAATATGCTCAAAATCGATAACCATAAAAATAAAATATAATATTGTTCGATCAAAAATAATGTACAATTAGAATGCAAAGAACAAAAGAAAACATGTGTAAACAAATAAGCGATCGCTAAATATGATGGTGTTCTATTGCCTTTGAGTAATTTCCCGTGACCATTTTGAACACATCTTCTTTTAACGAAGTGTAACAATGGTTTTTCATTGTCCTAAATAGCAAGTGAAGCTACTACTTAGGAAAATAGTAATACATACTTTATAGAACCGAAATCCAATATCTTTCGACTGCTTGCGCGCCAATTCACGCTTAACACTTTTTGTAATTTCTTTGGACTACTCAGTAGCAACTTGTCTAAAAGTAAAATGACGGTGATCAGACTTCACAATTCTAACCAGAGCTCTTGTGTCACGATATGTTACTGCCGATGTTCGGCCTCTATTGGCGGTTTTATTGGCAATGTCTTCCCAGATTTATAATAATCTATAACCAAACTTCTTATTCCTTTGCAAATAGGTTTACCACATGCCATCGTAGCTAAACTTACAATAATTGTAAGCAAATAAATTTTTTTCCGTTGTGCATTGTATTATTCTCTCCAGACTATTACAATATAGTGATTATATTACACTGTTTGCTTTTGTTTCGATATTCTTACAATTACATACGGTAAATTTAAACTTTGTATGAATTAATAATGGTCACCATTTTCTTATCAGCATTTTGTTGTTGGAATTAATTTTTTTTCTTCGATCGTAAAGACAATACAATTGTCTTTCAAAAACTTTATATTTGTGTGTGATATCTGCATTTGCATAGAAAGTATCTTATGGTTAACATTGCTCACGCGTATAGAAGCTTGCCGTTCGAATTAAACTGACCACAAACGATTCTAAGAACAACTTAGCCATCTTGATAATTTTTCCGCATGTCTGTACATACATACTTTTGCTTTTCGGTGAGTTCATACGCATCTGCGTTCTATTCAAAATTTGTCAACCATTGCCCGACTGGAATAGTTGGAACTATTAGCACAAAATTATCTATTAATATCTTCGGCTCATTTTGCATTCTGATTTACTTCATCTGCTTGTATTTCTAGAGTAAGCAATTTTATGATCTTTTGTAGACTTTGGCTGTTCACTTCATTTAAGCAAGCACCACCAACTGCACAGTTTTCTATTTTTCTGTTTCTCTTCATATCACCATCGTTTCTAGGAATATTAGCAATTGCCACTTGCGATCGCGTCACAAATAAAAAAATATTACATATGTGGACACTTACTAGAACTGAAGTCCAGATATGTACTTTAACCACTTTTCCGAGTCACTGTCTTTCACGAGACCACAACTTTATTACGTCTGTATTTGTTTTATTTATATATTTTTTGGCTTAGGTTGAGCCTGTAATGTACATTTATTTAAGATGTAATTAATTAAAATATAATGTATGTTTTTTTGTTTAATAGATAATTAATAACATCCGCATGCTTGTTCTCGGTTGATGCTTCTTCTACCTTTTCTCACTAGTTGCCTCGCACACTCTGATGCCAAATCACACTTCAGCCCGATAGTGCTCACCGATCACCAGCTCACCATCACTTATTACATTAATGTGCACAATACTTGAGAGGTTATATTCTGTGTACCAAAAAAGTTGAGGCACAAGCAGCAAATTTGGAAAAAAGGCGTCTAAAAGTCACTTTGAAGCAATTTTGGGAAAACTTTTGTGATGCAGTTTTAATCATTGGTTTATTACATTTTTAAAATGCATGAAAAAATGTTCCATTAAATTACACACAACCAGAGTTATAAGCAAAAGTAAAAAATATGGCACGAAAAGACGCCAAAAAAGTTTGGGCACACCTGAGACTAAAATAACAGTAATTAGTACACCCATGAACACCCGCAATGGAATTCATAAAGGCTATTCCTCTATAGTTGTTTACCATATTAGGGTTTCCTTTTTTAAATAT
Organism: Amiota albilabris; assembly: GCA_037040105.1. Taxonomy (NCBI): domain Eukaryota; kingdom Metazoa; phylum Arthropoda; class Insecta; order Diptera; family Drosophilidae; genus Amiota; species Amiota albilabris. Next base: position 7,558 of record JBANCV010001524.1, read on the forward strand.
CGGGAACAGGATTGTGTGTAAAAATGTTTTGTCCACTTTTCCTGTTTAGAGTACAACATTGTAAGTTCTGGTTATCATATCTACTCCAGGGGCCTTGTTATTTTTTGACTTTTTTAATACGTGCTGAATATCTGATGGTGATATATCACTATCAAGGAATATCATGAGATTTACGAGGGTTGTTCATTAAGTACCCGTGTTTAAAGATAGAGGATGTTCCTGAGTGAAGTTAGTGTTATCATCGTGTGCTACCAGCTATCAGACGACGCTAATACAAATTTCAGACTGATAGGTTGGTTTCAATTTGGCAGCCAACCCAGTCAGACGTGTTTCGTGATTTTCGCTAAGATTGAAAAAGAACAGTATCGTTCAGTAATGCATTTTTTGTTTTTGGATGGAAAAAATGCGAGATAAAAGCAAAATTAGATGCTGTTTATGGGGGACACGACGCCATCAACGAATTTAAACGTGGGCGAACATCCGTTTTTGATGAGGAGCGACCAGGACCGCCCGGCAGACGTGGTTACCGAGGAAATCATTAAAAAAGTCCACGAAATGATTCTCGCTGCTTGACGAACGAAAGTGCGTAAAGTAGAAAAGGCCTTAGATGTGTCGACCGGAAGTTGGCGATGAAAAAGTTATTGGCCCGATGGGTGCAGTGTTTGGGGCAAATTAAGCGAGCTCCGAAGGACTTTTTGCATCGAGTTGTCAACGTTGATGAAACTTGGATTCATCATTGCACACCAGAAACTAAGCAACAATTAAAATAATATATTTCTCCCGGTGGATCTGCATTAAAGAATGCGAAGACGATCCTATCGTCCGGTAAGGTCATGGTGATGATTTTTTGAGATGCGAAGGGCGTCATTTTCATCGATTTGAAAGAGGAAGAATCACGAGGAAGTCATCGCCGAGACAGAGGCGTATTTTGGAGAGTTCGACGAATCCAATTTTTTGGAGGGGTTAAAAAAATGCCAGGAACGTTAGGAGAAGTGAATCTTTCTAAAAGGAGACTATGTTAAAAAATAAAAAAACATTTTTTTGAATAAAATGGTGTCTTCATTTCTAACATGGGTACTTAATGAACCGCCCTCGTATATCGTTGGCTAAAATGCCCACAAATCTGTAGAGTCTTTTATATAGTAGTTTAAATTCTGTTCAATATTTTTATTGCACTCAAGTTTGGCGTGCCCACATACTTTTCTATAGACTTGCACGGCTCGTAAATAGGAAGACTTTCACTTTCCTTACTCGATCTGAATACTTTTCACGTTGTGAATAGTATAGTATTATAAGTTTGTGATGAAGATTTTAATGCACAGAAGGAGACATCGTACACTCAATTTTTAAGCTAGAGAGCTAAAATTTGTACGAAGCTTTCTTTTTGCCATTCGCAAATTTGTCGAAATCAGCCGAATCGGACCACTAGACCAAATTCATGTTTTTATTGGAAAAACTTCATCAACCATGTAAATTTCTAGATCCTAGGGTTACTGGATCGTATAGCTCCCATACAAAAATCGTTTTCTAGGAGCTGCATGAAGAGTATTACATCTAGTCTTCATACATAGTCGAAAATACCTTTCTTTCTGCTTTTTGTTTGTAATTTATATGCACTGCACACCATAAGATTAGCGCCGCCTTGAACATATTTCGTTTATGTTGTTATGTTTCGTATGTTGACTAAACCATTTGAACTATAGTCTTACAATTTTTATTCATTAAAACCTTATCAATTCTCTTTAAAATAAAACTGGAATAGCTACTGTAAAATTCAATATAATATTTCAATAAATTTTTAAGAAAAAAAAGTATAAAAAAAAAAACGTAAAGAAAATTTGGTCATCAGGATAGCGAATAAGAATTTCAGTTATCTGGATCAATTTGGCAATAACGTCCTCCAATATTTTTGTACAGCTTCAACTATCCAATTTCTTTAAATTAACGCTAAATATGGGAGAAGGAACAGTTTTATCTTGATTATCATTACGTAAAATTACTGAAAAAACAGGTCGGCACAGAAAAACATCTGCCACTTTCTTCAAAATAAGGAAAACTATGGGAAAAACTACAACTATCGAGTGGTTTCCCAAGCAGACATGAGAGCTATACTGAGGGAAGCAACAAATTCGCACGACTCGTCTTCCAAAATCAAGAAAAAACACAGGTGATAAAGCGAGATTATCAACAGTGCAAAGAAAAATTAGGAGCACTGCCCACATACCTATGGTCAGAAATGAAATGCACATGAGTTTTGCTCACGCGAACATGACGTAGAATCGAGAGTGGCATACCGTTATTTTGTCAGTTTAATTAGGAAGGGCCTGATGCCTTTAACTAATATTTACATGACATACGTAAAGAGGAGCAATTTTTGGGCTGCCTGCAGAGCCGTGTGGGGGATGTGATGGAAGTACAGTTTTTAACACATCGTGACATCGTTGCACCACATCTTCGTTGGACTTCAACTTGGAAACATGAATAACTTTTTTGAAAACTGAGTGAGTAGAATGATTTACAAGTGTGTGTATGTATGTATGCCAAAGACGACGAAAAAATAAAAAGAACGAAATATAAAAAACCGCTATCGAAACGTAATATAAAGGATAATATAAAGGAGAGGATAGCAAAATTAAAATAACTGCGTTTGACTTAGTCAAATCAACTAAATTAATCAAAAACATTTTCAACCCACTAACAAGAAGACTTGCCCACAAGACTGCGAGGGACCACTATTCGGCCCGGCCTGTAAACGCACCTGCACCAAACCCATTGAGAACTAAAAAGCTTGTGCGAGGATCAGCACTGGTTTTTTATATTTAATGAATTGTATAATAAAATTGTAAAAACCAAGCGGTACTTTAACTGAGGGTCTATAGAATACAAGGCGTAAAAATCTGTATGAAACCAATAGGTAGGGTACATTTGTACCATTAATTAGAAGTAGGATGGTTACTTTTAAAATTTGCTTAAGTTTTTGTTCAACTTGTCTCTTTCGAAATAGTAACAACATTTGAATTTTGATTTTGTGAACTCCCAAATGGAATGGGTAGACAAACAAATTAATATTACATATACGAATTTTTGATCGATCCTATAAATGCCTGTCTCAAAAGAGACACTTGATAATCATTTAAAAATATTATTAGAAAGAAGAGAAAAAATAAGAAATATATTTAATAAATACAACATAAATTACGAAAAGCTAACAACAGCACATAAAGTTGCAGTAGAAGGTTTTTCCATTGAAATTAGAAATAAATTTCTCAACGTTGCAAATAGGCATTATATTGATATAAAAATACCAGATTGCCATAACACGGCCATAAAAGCAGAGGTTTAGGGATAGAAATAAGCCAGGAAAAAATACCTGATATATTAGGTTGTAGAAAAAAAGGTTGAATCTGACAAAATGACCGAACAAATAAAATTAAGGCTGGCAGATGTAACTAAAGGCAAAGAAGAAAAACTTACCAATCAATAATAATTAGGCTACTTTTGTACAAAGTACAAAAAGAAACAAGGATTCAGGGTATTATCTCCAAATTACACCAAAATGTGATAGGTGAATCTGTTGACGTCATAAAAGCGAAACTACTGAATGCACATCTGTAAGGCAAAACGGCAACTCAGTATACCACAGAGATCGAAAACTTACGTAAGTCGCCAGATGCAGCTTAGACGGAGGTTTAGACGCAGATAATGCAGATACCTTTACAACAAAAGAAGCAATATTAGCAATGATAAATAATTGTGAGAATGGAAAACTTCGCATAATTCTTAAAGCGGGTAATTTCAGCAGTCTAACCAAAGTAGCATATAGTTCTATAAAAACAATAAGAATAATCAAAATAACCAAGGCGATTTAAGGGGAAATTATCGAGGTAGCTACGGACGAGATAATTATAATAATCAAAATTATAATAACCAAGGTAATTATAATAACCACATCAATTACAATAACCGAGGATGCGGAAATTTCAGAGGAAACAACCGAGGCCAGAATAATACCAACAGAAGTAAATAACGATCACAACAGAAATAATGTTAACGTAAGAATTACTAAATGTAATTCGGAAAACCAACAAGCTCCATTAAGTATTCAAAATCAATAAGTTCAAAAGTTTACACTATCAATCTTTATTTCAATATTTTTATAAAAATAAACAACGAACACACAGGTAAAAATCTTACTTTACTAAAAGACACTGGTGCAGATATTTCAATCCTTTGACAATAATACAACGATACCATCACGTTTTGAAGTAATCCGTCAGACGATGAACCCATTTACATAACTACAGAACTCCTCAAAGTCAGCAAAATGAAATAGTTAAACAGGTAGGCAAATTAATCAAAGATAATATTGTCCAGGATCAGATAAGAAAAGATGGCGTCTAGTAATAGATTATCGCCAAATTAACAAAAAACTATTAACAGATAAATTCCCCCTCCCAAGAATCGATGATATTCTTGATCAATAAGGACGAGCAAAATATTTCTCATGCTTAGTTCTAATGTCTGGATTTCACCAAATAAAACTTGAAGAAAATTCAAGAAACTTAACATCTTTTTCAACGAGAAATGGCCGATTACCATATAGATTAAAAATAGCGCCAAACTCTTTCCAAAGAATGATGACAATTGCATTTTCAGGTCTTGAACCATCTCATGCATTCTTATATATGGATGACCTCATTGTCATTGGTTATTCAGAAAAACATACACAACATAAACAAATTTCAATTGATTATTTTAAAATTATGGGCAATAAATATCTAAAAAAATTAAGAGTAGCGCTACTCAAGCCGGTGACCATAATACAAAATAAAAAAGAAGCAATACTGTTCACATTCAATGACAATCGAATTCAAGGAGGATATTCAGGCATTACAAAAATGCAAAAATTTCACACGTCTTATTACAAAGAACGCAAAGTACGTATGTAATTATCATAAATGCCAAGTATCTAAACCAATAAGACATATAAAAACCCCTTTAACCATTACTGACACACCAATAAGTGCTTTCGATAGAGTTTTGATCGTCACTATTGGTCCATTACCTAAATCAGAACAAGGTAACGAATATGCAGTTACTCTGAAATGTTACTAACAAAATATATTGTGGCTATACCAATACCAAATAAATGCGCAAAAAACTGTCGCTAAAGCCATGTTTCAATTTTTTATTCTTACCTATGGTCCGATGAAGACGTTCATTAAGGATATGGGAACAGAATATTAGAATTCCATAATCAATGATTTGTCCAAATATTTAAAAGTAGACAACATAACGTCTACAACACATCATCATCAATCATTAGGAACAATCGAAAGAAGTCACAGAAGTTTAAATGAATACATGCAGTTGATAAAACGATATGACTTCAATAATTTGTGTATTGTTACAACACAACCCCATCTATGGCACATGACTATTGTCCATGTGAATAAGTTTTTAGCAAAAAGTCAAATTTGCCTAACCATTTTAATAGCATAGAATAGAACCACTTTATTACATAGAAGAATCAAAATTTAGATTAGAGCAGGCTTATAAAAGGTCCAGATTAATGATAGAAAAACATAAACAAAAACAAAAAGAATACTATGTTAAAAAAATACTAGAATACACATTCCAATCGCGTTCAAATATGCTGCTCTTGCAGTTTAGTCGACTCGAAGAAGGGACTATATGAATGTACATATCCATAAGATCATATACTCATACTATAACATTCACCCGCGTTATTACGCTAGCGCTCTCCATTCTGAGCTTAAAAAATTGTGTCAAATACACCAGACGTGTTTCTATGTTTGCTAAATACATACAAACGTGAATGATCACAAAACAGATAAAACAGCGTTTTAAAAACAGCTTTTCCCCACTTTCAAAACTCATTTGAAAATGTGAAATGGCATTTCTTGCACGATAATGCTCCAATTCACACTGCCCGGTCCGTAAAATCATGGATTCAGAGCCAAAAGGTTGATGATCTTCAGTGGCCACCATACTCGCCTTTTATCATCGAAAAATTTTGGGGAAGGTTAGCTAAACAATATAGAACTGATGTAGAGTTAATCGAAGGCATCAAAAACTCTTGTCCACCATTTCCTTATACTACGAGGGTTGCTACTTAAGTTTTGAGACAGACAAATAATAACAAATATGTACCATCGAAAATGACTATTGTTTTTCAAAATATTCTCCTTTTTTCAACATTTCTTTGCATCAATCGACACGAGCCTTTTTTTGCGCGATTGTCAAATTATGCGGTATCTAAAGCGAACAAATCTTTTTGACGGCCAATGTTCATGCAATATTGAATGTATTGAAGTGGAACTAATGTGCAAGGGTGCCTCAATCTTACGATATGTCACATGACGAGCTTGCATTATCAGTTCATGCGCTGCATCGATGTTTTATAGCACAACAACCAATTTTGGACGACCTTCACGAAATTCGTCCTGGAGAAAACTATGACCACGATTGAATTCAGAAAACCAGCGAAACACTGTGGCCCTGGATGGTTCTTCATCACGAAAAGTCGAAAAGTTGTTGAGTTAATCCACATCGAAAATCATAAAAAATCATTGCACGAAAATGTTCACGATTTAATTCCATTTCTTAGTCGAAACAAATTTTTCAAGTCACTGTAAACAATACAATTAACACTCGTATGACAAAACGTTCTGGGTACATTTATCATTAAAAACGACAAGCTTTACGATACCCATGTCATATTTGACAGATCGACATTGGTGTTGCCATATCTCAAGACTTAAGTAGCAGCCTACGTTATTCTGAATGGTACACCACCCTTTGTTAGCTAGAAGTGTTCGAAAAAACAAGATACCTTATGTATAAAAAGTACCCGGAATTGTTAAAAAAAACACATGAATTTAAATTTAATCATCAATATTTATTTT
>JBANCV010001526.1:0-14468 GCA_037040105.1 Amiota albilabris
AAGGAAGGTGCTACCAACTTAACAAAAAAAAAAATTTACCGATTCCTTTTTAGCGGTTCATTTGAATGACATTTTCCGGGTTCTTTTTATACAGAAGGTACTTTACTCAAACAATATCATCATCATTCTTTCCTCGAACTCAATTTCCTTCCTTTTTTGCTATGGAACAACGCAGCTGCCTTTTGGCCACTGAAAAAATAATATTTTGGAGCCACTCTTTTGTTTCTAAGGTAGTATGTTGTGGATCGTTATTGTGCTGGAAAGCTTATCCCAAATTTTGGCACTTTTTCCAAAGCAAAGGTCCAAAATATAAACATACTGGCCGGTATACCCATTAATTGTAATAATATCTCCCATACTTTTTGCATTCATACAACCTCATCTTATTAAATTTCCATCGCCTTTTCACTAGGCGATCTTTTCATTGTCTTAATTTGTTTTGCATAACCATTGACTTCTGTTAGAACCAAAGACTATAATTTTGGTCTCAGCAGACCAACTGACTTTTGCTCAATCTTCGACTGTATGATTTCTATAGGTTTTTCGCAAAATTTAAGCAGAAATAGTGGGTTTTTAACTTTTGTGCAGTATTTAAAACCATTTTAACGCAAAAATTTCCTGATTGTTTTTTTTTTTTTTTTTTTTTTTTGTTATGCGGACAAGGTGGTTAAAATCTTCTAAAGATACTTATGATCCGTGTCATAAGTTAGGTCGGATTCCATTAGCCTACCGACTAAAAAACCCTCTATCGCCCCAAATCCCGTTAATCCCTACGACACCACCAAAGTATTCCTTCGTAGGGAGTGATCGAATCATCAAGCAAAGGATAAGCTTCAGTAGATCGCATTATGGCAGCTGCTCAACCACTTACAACACCTTGCCTGTTAAAAAAAGTCGTTTACAATTGATTCTAGGCTTTGTCATTGTATTAAATAATGTTTTTAAGGTAACTAGTATGGCGCCGGGCGATTCGTAATCCTCCCGACTTACTATGTTAAACCATAACATTGGCATCACATTTATTGTCGTTCAATAAAATTGAACTTTTAATAATTTAGAAGCCATACAATGCAAATTGCCCCAAAGTTATCATTGCAGTCCAGCACGGATACGACCTTAGAGGCGTTCAGGCATAATCCAACGGACGTAGCGTCATACCACTGTTCGCTCGAACAAGTATTGTGCCATTGGTCCGTACCTGCGGTTCCTCTCGTACTACGCAGGAATGCAATCAGTAGAAGGGTAAAACTAACCTGTCTCACGACGACGGTCTAAACCCAGCTCACGTTCCCTTGCATGAGTGAATAATCCAACGCTTGGTGAATTTTGCTTCACGATTGTTTATTAGGACTGCATTATCGTGTACACCAAATTCTGTCTGATTCAATGTACGTTTCCCGACCCATTTGTTTCTTTTTCAGCCCCCTTTGTGTTATTTTCAAAAGCAAGTCCAATGAAACTTCAACTTTCGGATCATCTTCAAAGAATGATTAATTATTCTATGTCTTCAACTTTTTGTGGGCTTCATCTAAAAAATATAAAATTATATTGCAAAATTTAAAAAAAAAAAAAAAAAAAAAAAAACCCTAATATTCTCACTTGAAAGAAATAAATTGAAAATAATTCGATAATTTAAGTTCTAGTGCAACTTTGAAAAGATTCAACCCACAACTGCGCAACAGTCAATTAATTGATCAAATTGACTGATTGGCGTAACAAAATATTCTCATAAATGCGTAATTTTCAACGAAATTTTTGTATACATCACACATCACTTTTCCCCCCTTTGTGCAAAAGTTCCGTTTTGCTATTTCCAGCGGCGAAAATATCAAAACAGAAATACTAATTAGAATGAAATGTAATAGCTTTTCCTAAGAATTCGATATAGGCAAGAGTTTGTTATAATTATCAGTAATATAATCTTCCTCGTCATTATCATCATCATTATTTTACTGATATTTAATATGAACAGCTATTACAGGTAAACATTGTATTAGTTGCCATAACTATGGATACGTGAAAGGCAGTGAGCATGTGCAAGGTGTGTTTTAAAAGTATCTGTCTTCATTGGGTTCATACTAATTATAAACCAGAATGTTTGACGAACAGTTGCCATCTGTTGCCATCTATTGCTTTCTGTTGCCATTCCACAAACTGACTTCTAGAACTACTTCAAGATATAGTAGCGCCATTGGGAGTTTAGTCAGTGTGTTCAGTCAACAGCATTAGATACTTTTGGGACAACCGTCGTATGTATAGTAGATACAAAATTAAAAGGGTAGATAATAGATAAAAATGAAATGAATGCAAATAGGTTAGGTGACGACCATGTCAATGTGTGGCAACATTTGATTGAAATAATGAAAGGCAGAAGAAGGAAGTTAAAGGTAGGACAACAGAATGTGGTGTTGTGTAGGACACGTTCTGATTAAATTATGGTTTTTACTTCTGTTGTTGTCAGATGGGGTGTTAAATTGATTGACTGATTGATTGATTGATTGGTTGATTGGTTGATTACTAAGTGCAGTGACATGGAACGTTTTTGTTTATTATGTTTGCCAACACTATTGACAATTTCAGTAGTTCGTTGTTGTGCTGTGCAATATTGTTGTTGCCATTGTTGTTGGTTATTGGAAAATATGTATAGACAAGCTTACTGAATTTCTTGTCAAGTCTTATGTATGTAATTGTTTTTGCATTGTATTGCTTTCGAACTGAAAACGACATTGCTAATGATACCCAGACACAGTCACTATTTCCCCAATTAATGCCTTTCATAATAACAATACTAAGAGAACCATTACTAGATAAACGATTTAACAATTATATGATAAAATAGTTAAACACACAGACGTATTTGCTGTTTTGTGGTTGATATTGAAACCAAAAGGAAATAGATAAGTTAGTGACCCTTGTCTTTTCAGGTTGTTAACTTCCTACTCTGTAAACAATCAGTATGTGAGAGCTACCATATTAAGAACAACAATATAAAATATTACAGTTTTTATATTCTTACGATGGCTCATCCACTTGGGAGGAGTATCTGTCGTGATAAAGTGTGGCGCTACGTGAATGACATTGTTTTATTAAACAGTCCTCTAGAGTCTAGATCATATTTGGATGTATGGTAAAGACCAGCTGCATCGGTGGCAATTACATTAATAGGCAATCTGTGTTTCTTATAAAATATGTATTGGGTTTCATAGGCTAGTGGCTGATGATACTGTCTCTAGCTTTTGTGATTCCATTAAATCTTTTTGACTTATGCATCCCAAGCATAAAGTTAGATTCCCACTATTGGGTAGCCCTAGGATCATGAATTCATAGTTGGTGGATATGGACCAGAAACTTATAATTTCTAAATTTTAGTTTAATCGAAACATAAATTAAAGAGTTTTTCAAATAAGAACATTAATTGTGGTTTGTATAGAGAGTACCTCTACCAGTGGACCGATTCGGCTCGTTCCGACAAATGTATTGTCCAAAGTCAAGAGAAACCTATGTCCAAATTTCAGCTCTGTAGCTCAAAAACTGAGGGACTTCACTCCCGTGAAGAGTATTATAAAAATTAAACATAACAATTTGCAATCAAAGTTTATAACTGTTTCATTCATTCATGCTTATATGTATGTCTTATTTACTAAAATTATATTTGAACCGATAAAACCAACTTCTTCTTAGCTTATTCTTTTTTGTTGTTAGTCAATGGTTTCTTTCTTTGTCTATGTGTCAATATAGTATGATATTATTCATGCTCTGTAATTCCTTAATAATTATTCGTTTTTTCTTCTTCTTTTCATTCCTTTAAAGAACCCAACTTTGGATGCTACAAACGCTGCCGAGGGCAACAGCATACAAAATAATAATAACAACAACAACAACAACAACAACGATAATAATAACACAAACGCCGATATGAACGGATACAATAGAAAAGCGCCCACGAAACGTCGCTATGAAATGCCAAAGTATGGAGGTAAGTAAAAGCTATACAAAGTTTTATAAAAATGGTAAATGATAAACAAAATTACGAGACCATTTCATTACATTTAAATTTATACAATACCTTTCAATAAACTTCCATTCTATAACCCTTCAAGGCTCATGGTAAATGTTCTATTGTTCAAAAAAGGGTTGGGAGTCGTCTTCTATGAGTTCCTTAGAAAATGCAGTGTTCACCCGGTATTTTGCATTGAAGAAGAACTCATGGATTATTCTTCCATAATGCAGGTAGTTTTTCCTTTCTTTCACACACACACACACACAGAATTAAGCAAGAACCATGGTAATTAAATTAAGAAATATTGGGTTTGTGGAAAAGTAACTTCCGTCAATTTGAATTTCTAGATTAAAAGAGCGATATCTCTGTAAGTATTAATCTAATCTGGGAATGCCATAAGTGAATGAAAATCAGGCAACCCTAGTAAAACCATGCTGCTAGTGAGTAAGAGATTAATAAATTTCCTGTTTTTGGGTAAAGAAAATGTGTGCCGAAACAGAGAAAATTCCCTACAATTTATTTCTTTATTTCTTCGAAAACATGGAGAAGTTTCAGAAATAGAAGTTAAAACATAATTTCTACGATTTCGTTATGGGAAATTCTATGTCTAAAACGCGCCTCGGTCTGGTTGACCTGGCACCAAAAATGTGGACCAAACTATTGAAAAATTAGAGAATGAACGCTACAAAAGTACTTCTTACATCTTGGCATCCCCATACGACAGTTAAAAATATAAGAAAACTGGGTGTTTGGGTACCATACAATTTGACAATCTTAATGATCGCATTTCAATTTGAAAAAACCTAACTGAAACGGAATGATTTGCAACCTTACATACGACAAAAATGTGCAAAATAAGGAGAGCCTGCCTAAACCATCACAAAGCTGATGCTATTTAAGAGGAAGTTGTTACTGAAGTAAATTCAGAACTCTATTGTCAACAACTAACAAGACTAAGGAAAAACGGTCGCAATTGGTCAACTGAAAGGGCATAGTCGCTACTCCCACATACTTTTGTTATGACTCGGAAAAAACTGAGGGAATTCAGCTGGGAAGTGTTAATGCGCTCTGCTTATAATCCGGACCATCTGATTACCTTTTATTTTGCTTCTTACAAACTTACCTTGATAGCATGACAATGAATTAATTAAAACGTAATCGCGCCAATTTTTTGTTCAGAAATCCCAGAATTTCGACAAAGACAGAGTTATGGTTTTATCCGAAAGATGGCAAGAGAATGAAACAAGAATAATGTAAAATATTTAGCGGGTTTTCCAAATTTCATATGAGTTAGATTATATAACACAGGCCGCTAGCGACTGCATCCAGAAGCCTATTTTGATGTCTGAATATAAGTAAGATGGGGGATAGGGGTGATAGCAAGGTAGCATCTAAAACCAACCCGAGGAGTCCACGAAAGAGCGAGAGAGGTCAATTTGTGAAACTTTTTTTCAAATTATCGAAAAACGGTTTCCCGAAAAGACGGTTTCGTCTCCCAAAAGGAGCAGAGTGGTCTCATAAGAGGTGTTGAATAATATTTGAGTCCTCTCCTCGTGTTTAAAGCTGCGACAGTAGTTTAAATGTGGAACATGTAACCTTTTGACCATCACTGCAAGACTAAAAAGAAATCTATCTATGAATGATTAGTTCTTTTGTAGAAGCTTTAATCTTGTCACTCATCACTCAATCGCTCATCTGAGAATGTCTTAATCATCTCTTTTTTTATGTTACTGAATATTTTCTATATAAATTTTATTGTTTTTTTTTTAGTACCTCCAAAAAAGAAAGCAACCAAGGAACGTGTACCACAACCAAAGAATACTGTTGCAATGTTGAATGAACTCCGTCATGGTCTCGTCTATAAGCTTGAATCACAGACTGGTCCGGTGCATGCACCTTTATTTACAATTTCAGTTGAGGTAAGTCAATTTGATAAGCATGACACTTATTTTAACCTCTTTATCACTGACTAACTATCTCTCTCTAAGTCTCCCTGTGTTTATGTGACCTTTGGGTTTTTCTATTACATATATACTTTTCTATGAATATGATCTCATTTATGAGAATTTTTTTTATTTTACATATTAAGTGTTATTGCCAGATGCTTCTTTTCATTCCTCTCCCTCCCATTCTCTTATATTATATTGTGAGTGGCTTTTTCTGGTTTCGTTGCTGCTGTTGTTGTTGATGATGGTGGTTGTGGTGAAGCTTAAGCTTAACTGGGCTCAGCCTTTCACTCCACAGTTCACAGTCCTCCACTCTTAGTTATATTTCATTGGTTCACCGCAAACAAATCGAGAAAAGAAAGGAAATTCAGTGTTAAATGTTTGCTGTAAACTAAAGTTTGATAACCCATGCAAGCACACATATGTATCTTCATCACATGTACTTATATTGTACAATATGACATGACATACGTCATGTATGATGACAGCTGTTCTTAAATTTATATACTTACAACTTTGTCCAATCTTGTTTTTTGTTTTGTTTGTCGTGTCTTAGCATATATTGTTGCCCCATTTTCCCCACATAAAATATAAGTATTGTGCACAGCTGTTATGTTAAAATTATAGTTCTTCGATTATTGGAAGAATTAGGCTCAATAGAAAATTAACTTAAAATCTATAGCAACTGAAATCATTTGTTTTCAAACCAATTTGAAATAATAATTAACTTAATCTCTAGAATAAGAATCATTTCAATTTGCGTATCTCTTCACATTTTTAATCTACCAGATTTATAGCCAGTATGCTGCTGTGACTCCCGATTCTTTACATTTATGTAATATTTAGTTTTTGACTTTCAAAATGCTTAGATCTTTCTTTGATGTCATTATTATTTTATACAAAAGGCGTTTCACAATATAATAATAAAAAATAAGTTCCTTTTTAAACTGAGTTTTAATAGAATATAAAGTTAGTGTCAAAATTGTTTAACCAACGGAACCACCTGAGGTGTACAGACCACTGTTTAAGAACTACTGTTCAATATGTTTAAGTGTCTATCTACTTGTAAATTTTAAACATACATACACGCTCATGCTCATGGATGCATACTTACATAGAGTCAATTGTTTTCCTCTTTGTATATCTTTCTTTCTTTATAGAAAAACACTCATGTACAGAGACACATGTATTATGCCATATTCTATGGCATTTAATGAAGTAAAGCATTCAAAATTTATGTTTTCAATAAAAATTATTCGTTTCATTTTTGTTTGAATTTTAAACAAAGAGAGAAGAACGAAAAGTGTTTGTGTGATTGAGTGAGAGATAGAGAAAGAGAATGAATGAATGGAATGGAATGATGTTTTTACCATATACATCAGACTCAAATTTAATGGTATCTGCAATATAACAACAACAAAAACAATTATAGCAATAACAATAAATACAATATGTCGCCATATACTCTTGGCAAATGTTGAAACTAGCAAGCGAGCAAGCGAGCGAAAAAACCAAAAAACAAAATCAAAGTCAACAACATTTAACGACTAAAAAACAAAAAAAAAAAAATAAAACCAAAAACAAGAGGTAGAAAAACATAAGATATAGGAAATTGTATATATGTATATATAATGTATGTACATACATACATACATACATACATATGCTTATGTATAGATGAAGTCCTTAAACAATAGTACTCCCATCTGAATAGACTTTTGCTAGGCAACATAAGTATGAATGAATGCCTTCCTTTTTCTTTCACAAAATTAAAGATAATTTGAAAAATGAAAAAAAAAAAAAAAAAAAAAAAATATGGGTTTTATGAAAAGTTTTTTGGTACATCTTTGAACTAAAATTATTATCAAAATCAATTTCAATCAAGTACATGTTGGCCATTATTATCTAAGATATTTTGCCATTATCCGGGTAGCTTCATAATTCCATCGGTGTAGAACTTCTTTGGTTTAACAGTAAAAAACATGGCCAAGTGATTTTCAGCAGGTGTTCTGTCTGCCAGTTTTTTAGCATGAAGAAAATTTTACAGAGACTGAAACAAAAGGTAGTCAGAGGGTGCAAGGTCCGGGCTATACGGTGAATGCAACAAAATTTCCCAAACAAGTTCCGTCAATTTGTTCCGGGTCATCAAAGATGTGTGTGCCCAGTAGAGGACCGAATTGAACGTTTCGCTACGTTCTTGCAGGTCATAATAGACAATTCCCTGCCAATCCCACCAAACACTCAACATAATCTTGTTTTTCGTCAATTCAGGCTTTGAAGTCGTTTGTGGAAGGTCACCAGCCTTTGCCCACGTTCGCTTGCATTAAATATTCTCATATGTAATCCATTTTTCTTCGCCCGTCATGATTCGCTTCAAAAATGGTTCCATTACATTACGTTTCAATAGCGTTTTACTGATAGTTATCCGGTCAATTAAATTTTTTGGCACCCAAATATCCAGCTTTTTTAAATAGCCTTCTGTTTTTAGATGATGATTAACTGATGTTTAGTGCCTCCGCTATCTTCTGACAGCTTCCTTGTCGGTCTTGCTTCATCACTTGCAAAATCTTATCGACTTTTTCAGTGGCACGCCGACCAGTGCGAGGTGCATCTTTTACATCGAAATTTCCGAAATGGAATCGAGCAAACCACTCCTGGGTCCGTCGTTCCCTAACAGCATTCCCATAGTAAACTGCACAAATTTTACTGCATGTTTTTCCAGCATTTTTCCCTATTTTTATAGTAAAAAAGCATCACATAGCGTATTTCTTCAGATATTTCATTCATATTCAAATTAGTATAATTTTTAATACGAGCAATGAACACAACTGTCTTTACAAAAATTGTAGCCCGAAATGGATGGCACCTTTCCAACACGTGGTCGTTTGACATAATCAGATTAGTATTGCCAGATATATGGACACCAGCACCATCTATTGTCAAAAAACCGCGAACACTTTGTATATGACCCAATCTTTATATGGTCTTCCAAAGCTGATTTGTCCAAATTTTAAGAGTATCTAATAGTAATACATATTAGCAACTGTATTATACTGTAGAGCAAATTTATGTTTTTGAAATTATCGTAATTTTCATGTCGGTACGTTTGTTGTGTGGGTTGGTTAGGTGGGTAAAATTGATAGGCAGTCATGTTAACTGATTTACTGAGCCCATATCTATATGACCCATTGTACTGTCGCATAATGTATCCCATTCCGTATGGAACCAACCCTCATAAATCTTGTTCTAATTAAAATTTTTATAATGTTTGTTGGTATTCAAATTTTAACAAACACATTCGTATTACATTGTACATTTCACACAATATCTAAATGGTTTATATTAATTTTCTCGTGATATTTGTAACACATAATAGAGATATCGAAAATGATTTATTAGTTTCGTTAGGGGATCTATGTAAATATATCTATGTCCATTCGTAAGTTTATTTCTAGACATTCTGATCTCTGGTTCTGAGAATTTGCACAGAGCCTTTGTAACATGTTCCAATCAAAGTTTTCCAATTATTCGATGAAACTTTGGAATTGTCAAACATACTTAAAATGCAAAAAAAAAAAAAAAAATGGATCCCAAATTTTGATTGTAAGATCAGTTGTAATAATTGCAATGTTCGGGCAACTTAATTATAAGCATATTTTCTCAGATTTCTCGAATTTTAATTGTTAAGAGCAAAAAAAAAAAAAAAAAACACCGCATGCACTTAGAGCTGTAGATTTTCTTTCACACGAACACTCTCCAGACTATTTTAGAGTTTCCTTGAACATCTTATCAAAATCGGTCCATCTTTTATAAATTTCAGAAAAAAAAAACAAAATCTTTGTTGGTTATTGTTTTGGATTTAGTATGTGCAAAAATATTATAAGAATCGATATTAAGTAGACTGTAAGAGCTTTCTTCAAATTGGTAATTAGAAAAATTGGCTAAGAATTTGGTGAGCAGATGGAAGCACATATTCGAAATCAGATTTGATACATTATGGGAATATTTAACTATTCATTGTATGTGTAAAATTGTGTATTGTTTAATAAATAATATGAAGACAATGAGATTAGATTGTATGATGACATATGGGCATGGGTGGAAAGAAGCTTATTTCGTTCTATAACATATTTGTATAACATGATGATATTACATAATTATAACTATATAACAATATATATAAATACATACCGCAATTCACTATTCTATTTTGGAAAAATGAAAAAAAAAGAAAGAAAACATAATTTAGCAAAGTTGCCAGAAAAAGTTTCAGTTCTATTTTTATAACATATTGTATATACACATATCATTACTTATGTATTCTTATGTGTATATAACTAGGAATATGTACTTGCGTGTATGCAGTTGTGTGGTTGTGTGTGCCACAACTTGCAGCAACATACATGCATGATTCTGACCATTGTTTGTTGACAATATGCTGCTGCTTTTGTATCTACACAAAGAACTTTAAAGGGATTATTGCTACCAGGACAAAAGATTGAAAGGATCTAATATGTGAAGTATTGTGTGTGTGAGTGTGTTTTGTAGTACCCATATTTTGACCACAAATTTAATGAGAATCTTTCGTAAACATGTCAAGTAATAAAAGCAACAAAGCCTACAAACAGATACTTCACTCTTGCTACTGCTGCTGCTGTATTTTGATCATTTTAGTTTTGTTTACAATTGCAACACGGCAGTCATTTTGTTTGATTTCCATTTCCATTTTCATTTGCCCATTTCCGCATTTTCCCTTTTCACAAATTTTGTTTTGTAATTTCTATTATATTGAAAAGAAAAGAGAGCGTATATTTATCAATAAGTTACATTGGAAAGAAAGTGACAAATTTCAAAACTGAACATTAAAATATGCTAAAAATTTTAAAAGAATTAAAGATTAAATCACATACAGAAGATAAAAGACTCATCTTGTTGTGATGCAGCAATAAATCGTTCTACCGCCTAGATATCTTCAAAAATTAAATAACCTATAAAGCATATAAACCATACAAATTTGTAGGGACCAGTTTCAATTTTCTATAAAATACATTATCGGTCATGTGCCAGAAATTTCAATCAACTCAATTACAATTCTCGGTGAACCAGAAATCTCTTTAGATAATTTTGTAGTAACCCAATTTTTTAAAGGCGATTTGGTTAAATTCGCAGCAAAACAGAATTAAAAAAAAAAACAAAAAAAAAAAAAAAAAGAAAATGTCAACTTGCCCGCATTTAAATTTTAACATTTTCGAAGATTGAAGTTTGCCTTAAATCCATTTAAGTAATATGTTCAAATAAACTATAAATGTTAATAATAAAGCTATGATGTTTTAAATATGTTTTAAAAATGCGTACAAAGTGATTAGATTAATGAATAGTTTTAATAATCTCATTGCTGGAAGTTAGCATGTCTGAATTTTGTGAATGCACAAATAAGAAAAAAAAAAGAGTAAACGCGCTGGCTTTTTCAGAAATAATAGCCGTCTTGTCGATTTGAAACGCATAACCCATGCAAGTTTCATTATATATATTTTTAAATCGTGTCAAAATTATTTTGTATTTGCAAATTATTTTCTATGAATAACATGTTTGGCAATCACACAAAATCGCAAACACTTTTCAATCAGTTGCTCATTCGAACTTCAAAGTTCGCCCAACCTGCTGGCACATAACGGAATATGTACAGTTGTATGAGGCTATTTTATACTCTTCACTTAGTGAGAGTTTGTCATGAAGTTTGTAAAGCATAGAAGGAGACATCGTAGACTACATAAAGTATGCAAAATAATCCCTCAGTTTTTGAGCTACGACAGTACGAAGCACATTTGTCGGAATCAGCCACATTAGATCACCAGGAGGTGCATTGCCCCTAGTCAAATTTATGTTCTTATTAGAAAACCAATAAGTTTCTGAACCATATTCACCAACCATGTAAATTTCCTAAAAATTTTGAATTTACCCCAAATGCAAAATACTAATGAGCCACTCAATTGGCAAACTAAAAATTATATTAGAAATAATATGATAATTAAGAAAATAGCTTCCATTCAAGGCGATGCTTACTACATATGTAGGTATGTACCTTTCACTCTTTAAATGTGTAAATGAAGAAATTACTCTGGTAAATTTATCAACTCTTGGTTTGATATACAACTATTGGTATATCTTTATAATTGTTAATGACAAGACTATGAAGAGATGTCTTTGTATTACTCAAGAATAGAAAACTTTTCCATACAAAAACCAGGAAGAAGGGTATCTTCGGTTATACCGAAGATGTAATACTCTTCACGGATCCCTTAGAAAACATTTTTGCCTACACTCCTGTGATTGTGCACATAGAATATGGATCAGACTTTTATAGTATCGAAATTTCAGTTCGATAACATAAGAAACAAAACAAAAATTCTAATAAGACAATGAATTTGAATGTGGGTTTGTATGGGAGCTACCCCTTCCAATAAGCTTGGTAAATATGGATCAGATACCTATATTGTTGATAGTATGAAACACAAAAAATGTTTTTCTTATAAAAACATGAATTTCGATGTGGGGTTTTGAATGGATTCGACAAATCTATGGTAAAATGCGGGCTTCTCTAGCTCAAAAACGAAAGGACTAGTATGCATACAGACAGGCAGTCGGATGAACATGGCTACTGTATACTGTATACTGTATGGGGTCTCCGATCTCTCCTTCTGTGCATTACAAACTTCATGACAAACTTATAATATTATTCACTACTTGAACAGTATAATAATCTACCATAGTGATCGGGATTCTTTTAATTTCTGGATTTACTGTCTTGCAGACTAGTCTAGACCCACAGATATGAATGAGGACATTGTTATGTTTTCTTATATTTTCAATTTTCCAAGAATATACTTTCGAACGCTTTCTTTATCTTGATGTTTCCCATTATAGAAGTTTTTGTAAATAGAAAACAATGTTCTATGTTGATAAATTCTCATTCAGATGAATTCTAATGTGTTGCAATAATATAAAACGATAATTTGAGAGTTAAAGATAAAAAGTAGAAATACATATGGAAAATTATAAAATGTTTTTAATCAATTTACTTGGCATTAGTCAATGCATCTTCAATGGAGCACAACAAAATTGAGCGCAGCCCCAAGTGCTTTTCATTGCATATAAAGTAGTATTTTTCCAAGCAATTTACCTGCGATTGAGTAGCAAAATCAAGTGGCGCCACTGATGATAGTGATAATTAAAATGATGTTCATCATAATAATCATAATGTGTAAAAGTTTATCTATTTGTAGGTGGGTGGATGTGTTTCTCGATTTTCTGTGTGGGCGACAAAGATGACGTCGTCGTCGTCGTCGCCTCAGTAGTAGTCATTAGACGCTAGCATCATTTGGTCAGTGGCCAATTGTCCGTACAATGTTGGCGCACACACATAGTATATTCCATTTTGAATTTCTATGAAAATGGAGTGTTTGGGTGGGTGGTGTGGGGGGATGGAGGTGGAGTACGGGTATGACAATTGCCCCTTTTGTGGCTTGTGGCTACTAAAACGTAATTTTTATTTTATTTTTGTTTTGTGTGTCTCTTAGGGCGCGCCCCCCCGCTTTAGTTTGTTTTGTCGTTATTTCAACACTTTTATTGTATATTTTGTATACACATATCTCGTTTTTTGTTTAACGGTTTTTTACTTCGCTTGAGGCACATTTACATAATCACCATTGCGACAAAAAAAAAAAAAAAACCGTTTCGCCCGAGCTTATGCAATGGTTTTTTTTTGTTTTTGTTTTTGGAAGAGTTTTCGCTGATTTGTTTAAATGTTTGTTGCTGTTCCATTTCTGTTGTTTGCTCGCTCTCCTGCCTTACATTATACAATGTACCTTTAATGTAAAGATTTTATTTTGTAGTATACCAAGTTTCGGCCCCTATAAACTAATAGTTCAGAATGCAAAGACAAAACGATTTTAACGTGCCTGTTTCTGGGAAGCTACTTATTAGAGTTAGGGTACTGAAAGAAATTCGGTATGAAAGCCATGACTATTTCTGTAAATATTGTTTAAAACTTAGAGGTAACAATGTATTGTATGTAGTACAAAGTATGGATATTTTTCTGAAACTAGAATGTAATTTCTGTCTTAATTATTGACAATATTTTTTTTTTATTTTTTTTTACACACTTGATTTTTAAAGTATAGGGCATCTCATAGTTGGATATCCCACCTGACTATATCATACGGACTTGTTTTCTTTCCCGCCTTTCCCGCCTTTTGTTAGTTTTTAGTTAAGCTCTTATAATTTTGAACATGTTGCGCAATCATGCGATAGTAAAAGCTTCGTAGGCCGTGGACATGTAATACTAGGAAAAAAGGATAATATTGAATGAATAAACAAATGGTTGGTTGAGTGGGTGAGTGAATGACAGTTATAAGTTTAGCATTATTGCAAATGACTACGATCTACCATATATATATACAAGGTGTGTGTTAAAAGTTTCCGAACTTTTCTGGCAGGGCATTTTCTGGTGCCGCCATCTTTGT